>JABFDZ020000002.1:22934167-22952943 GCA_019775955.2 Pollimyrus isidori
CTTGCCTAACCTGTAGCCCTTTGAGATCGGCGATGAAAAGGGCATTATAAATAAAATGTATTATTATTTATTATTTTATTATTATCCACACACCTACATTATCCCATGATGAAGTTGAATGGACAGTTAAACACTAAGTGAAATGGAAGTGAAATATTATAGTTTTCTGTAATTGTGCCTGAATTTTTATAACTATTGCATTGGAGTTATTAAAGAACAATGGTATTTTATTCTGCTATTATGCTGCACAATGAAAGCTTTTTAGACGTGACTAATTAAATAGTGTTTTTTGTGGTATTCCAGTGCTGTTTCTCTAACAAGTCTTAGGCAGACAAGTAAAGGCTTTTTAAGACTATCTGGGTAGTAAGTGTATATGTGCTCAGAAAAAAAAACACAATTTAACATTGTTACATATGCAAATTAACAGTTTCAAAATAAAAAATAAGAATTTCTGTAACATCTGTTCTCTAAAAACTTACCGGTAACAATTTACTTGGGGGACATGAATATTGCTGTAATACATGTTTACTTAATGCAGTAATTAATCAGTAACTAAGTGTTTGTAAAGTACTGTTCCCATGCTCATTCATCATTAATTATTCATGACATTGTATTTAGTTCAGTATTTGTTCTTGAATAGTGAATGAGTCAAGTCATTTTTGCCCTCATCTCCCCATTATGAATTAATTAGTTAACTGTTGATTAATATAGTTCCTGAATGAATTACATGAACTATCATGATTTATTAATGATGAACAACCATGGGATCAGCACGTAATTAACACTTAGTTAGTGGTTAATTAATGTATTAAATAAGTATTATTTACATTATTCATGTAAATGTCCAAATACAGTGTTGCCAACTCACTGATAGTTGAATAGCTACATAAACACCTCTTGGATTTTCAAATCTCTCTTGGACCAAGCCGTACCATGTATTCATTACATTTCAGTACTGGCTCAATTAGTTAATCAGCTTAATTAGTTCAATAACTCAAAGAGATATAAGACAAATACGGTGGGGGTAGTGGTCCAGTCAAAAAATACATCGATGAGTTGGACGATTATGGCAGTATGGTTACTTTTAAATGGCTATGCTGATACACTTTGACAGACATAATATCATAGTATTACTGTACTGTACATAAAGATCATATAAATATAATTTCTGACTACCTAAGATTTTGTGCAGTACTGAATTAATTTATTAGTCTGTGGTATGATGTACCATTGTTTCATCAGTCTGGTGGCACGGTAATTCTGTCACCTCACATTTCCGGTGCTGCAGGTATTAACCCCAATCTTGGTGTTTCTGAGAAATGTCCATGTTCTCCCCGGGCTTCAGGGATTTCCGGTTTCCTTCCACAGTCTAAAGACAAACAGCTACACATTGGATAAGCAGCTGAAAGATGTAAGAATGGTTTATTAGTCGATGAATGGAATGCAGATCAAAGAAATCAAGTTAACTCCGAGAGCCACACTGTGCGAAAGGACTGTGCAAAAGAGTGCGTCAGCGACATTTCTGCAGCATGTGCTGTTTTGAAAGAACATATGCAAACAGTGTAAAATAGGGGTAGGCAAAGCTGAACCAGGGCTGCCGGTATCCAGAAGGTTTTCCATCCTACAGTACCTGCTCTCTGTTGAACCACACATGATCTCAGGCAGATAGTGACTCAGCATGTAAGATAGAGAACCTGCAGGATTCCAGCACTTCAGGATCAGGACTGCCTACCCCTGGTGTAAAATATATTAATACATACAGGAAAATCTCTACTTAATTCTTCTCTGTACACCCCTTACTGAGTTGAATATTCTGTGACTGTCACTCTTTATGCTCAACTGGTTGGTTGAAAGTAAATCGTGGTCTGGATTTTTTCTTTCTGCACCTGAAATTGCCGCCTCTTCTTTAATGTATTTTTCAAACTTCATTTGCAATGAAGCTGCCACTTTCTTCTTTTAAAGAAGAGGTGCTGCAATGGATTGTAAAACAAAAACTACCTGCAGGGGGAAATTATGGATTGCATGAGGCATATGAAAAAGTATTTTCAATTTCAGTTTACAGTATGTATTCAGCCGTGTTTAGATCTTGTCCGGGTACCTCTTGGGTACTCTCACTGGATTCGGAAGCAAGGCTACCACTGCATCCCTTCTTCAGTCAAATCACTGTGCTATATTTAATGAATTAGCATATATGTGATTCCTTGTGCTTCACATACTCAGATTTCAAATTGCTTTTCATGATTAAGTATATTGATTTCACTCATCATTAGAGTTCCCTCCTTCCCAAATCACTAATTGTTTTATTTTCCAAGTTATTGATACATGATAAATAATAAAATTTTTATATGAGTACATTTCCTATTACTTTCTTCTGAGACTGTTGTGGTTTGGACAGAAACTGTAGTGATCAGCTTGCCTTGGGTTGATTGCGGAAGACTGCTGTGAATTACTGTCATATATGCCATCAACTCCAAAGCTATTGCCTGTCAAATACTGCAGAGTTTAGACAGTAAATAATTCACCACTGCAATGGTTATTGGATTTCAGAATAATTCTTGATCAGATTCAGGTGGTCATTTATTACTTTTTCATTTGAATTATATACATATTTATTAAATTGTGCCTGTATTAATCAATTTACCCTCATAGGCAGTATTGTCACTTGGGAAAATGACTGGGCACTATAAGCCCATAAATCTCAATGTTAATTGTGCTTGTCTTTTTTTGTCCATTAAGACTATATTTGATGCTTTTTTTCTTACATCGTTTTGTGCCATTTCAGGTTTAATGTTTCCTCAGAGCTACTGCATCTGTGAATTTTCTGTTGATTTCGCTTGTGTTAATGCTACATTCCCCAAGGGGACTTCACTGTGTTTAGTTTGACACTGGGAAAGGACACACACACGTATTAGTGAATGACATGGGTGTTTAAGTGGATGACGGGGCTTTGAGGACTTACATTAATGTGCGGTATTATGCCAATACAAATATGGGGTTTAGCGGGTAAAGTAGAGGGGTAGTGGTTTGGTGGTATTGGCATATTGGTTCTAGACAGAGTGGAGAAAATGTAAACAGAACCTAGAGATGGCTTTGGGGGAGTTTCACCAGAGAGTGAAGGAAAAGTGGCCACTGAGTGCTCAGCATATATGTGGGACCTCCTGCAGGACAGCTGGAAAAGCATCTCAGGAGGCCACCTCATGGAACTGGTGTAGAGGAGAAAGTAGGGTCAGCCAGTCCCTGGAGCAACTGGGGTTAATGGGCCTTGCTCAAGGGTCCAAAGGTGGGACCAAGCAGCCAATCAGGGATTTGAACCGGCAACCTGAGTTTCAAACCACAAGCTCTGTGGTTTGAAACTCAGGTTGCCGGTTCAAATCCCTGATTGGCTCACCTCCAACAAATTATTAATTTTTAATACTTATTTTGTCATTACATAATTACATATATGTTCTTTTAATGTCTTGATGTTTTTATAATTATTCTAAAATGTAGCAATTAGTATAAATAAACCTTTCTATGGGTATGTGTGTCCAGTCTTTTGACTGGTACTGTATACCCACACAGCCACACACACCCGCATAAAAAGGGTACCCCGTTATAAAACTACCAATGAAAAATCACCATTGTTCCATAAGGATTATACAATAACCCTAAGTATTGTTTAGTTTTCAAAAGTAAACTTTTTTTGGACATGAACACCACTGCTGGTATTAGATGGATAAAGCTTATGTCGAAAAGAATCACAAGTCTGTGAAATGTCAAGGCTGGTCTGTGTTGTTCTGAGGTTATTTGGCAACTATGTACCAAGGTCTTTGTTACAAAGTACCAAAGCATATTATCCAAACGTCTTCTCTGCCAGGACCTTCTAGAAAGAGAAAACTAACAGGGAGTAGATGAGTGACTTGATTCGATTGATTAGAATTATCTAACAGATTTTTTGTGAATTAACCTGAAAAAAGATTTAATGCACATAAAAAGCTATAATTCTATACAAAAGTTAGTGCTTGATTTATTGTAGCCTTTGCTATTGTGTGATTGTTAAAGAGTATAATATGATAATTTTATGAACAGAAAATATAGCTCATTATTTAATATATCAACTTTGTGGTATTAAATCACAATTTGCTATCAATTTCTCTGTATAAAAATGTGTTTTATTCATTAGTTTAAATTGTATTTCTTTTACGACATGTAAAATGGTTCTCTCAAGTACAGTGGAGTAAATTATGTGTCCTAGTATTTTTTTATAATGTATTTTAACTGTAGTTTGTTAATTGGTCGCGTCATTCGTATATCTCCTCTGTGAAAAAAAAGGCTGAAGTGAAATTGTGATATTTGTGAATAAACCAAATACAAATCAATAAATGATACAATCGGTTCTGAAAAGAAGATGAATAATTAGCGATACTTGATCTGTGCTGCCGTGATTGAGTAAACAGAGAGGTGGAGGGGAGCGTACAAACTTACTGCAAATGGAACCGCGGAACCTGGACCACTATCAAAAAAGGGCTCTTTCCAGTCATAATTGTGGCCCGTTTACTATCAAATGCACATGGGTGTGAATGAAAGGAGTGCTATCTGCACTAAAGCAACACTGGACTATACCAAAAAGTCATGGGGCCCTCAGAGACTAATAGAATAGTGTCACGACAGGGGGATTATTGAGCAGTGCTTTGGCAATGTGGGGACCAGTTTCCAATAACAATTTTATCTGCCTTCTGCATGCGCCATGTGCCTCGGCCTGCTGCTAATTTGTAACTACTGGAAATTAAGCATCACTTTGTTCTCTCTCCAAGTTACAGACAATGATTTTTTTGCATTCATAAAACTGTCCTATTCTTACAAGGATTGTGACAGAATTGCTTTGAAAATTTAATTGAGCCGGTTAATCAGGCTGTTAATTTGTTTTTCTTTTTAAGTTGCCAGTTATTCATTATGTACATAATGTAAAATATATATATTTAAGAAAAATAATAGATGAGAAAAGGAACATATCTAGAAGGTGAAAAAATGGATACAAATTATTGTGGACTCATTTATGTTTTAGCATCGTGAAAGTAGGTTTGGAAGCTCTGTGTTCCGTGCTTCCCATGTGTGTTACAACACTTCAGAATCCTTATTAATTTTTAATACCATTTAACCATTTATCACTGTGCAGTCTATTTCCTGGCATAGTCAACCTAATTTAAAAAAAAAATTAAAAATAGGACACCGGATGTCCTAAAGGTTTCTTTCATTACAAACCAATTTCTTTGAAAATATAAAAATATATGTGTTTCCATGTGATTTATTATTTGAATTAGACTTTAGTCTACAATGAATCACACAGCTCATTTTGTGTGTTTGTGGCTCGCAAATGCTTGAATGTCAAATCACGCTTTTGAGAATTGGAAACATTTTGAGAGACAAAGAAGTAACAGGCTTTCAGCTCACCTCTGAATGTGGACGTGTGCTTAGAAACTGCACATAACCTGCAAAATCCACCTCCAGTGTAACAAATCACTCAGCAATCATTTCCCCAGGATGATCAGGGCTCCCACGGTTATATATGAGTCTAGAACTATTAACTGCAGGACTGCAACTGTTCTACTTGCGGTTTTACAGGACATAGCAAGCCCTCTGTCATCTAGATTTGTGAAATATTAATACAGGACATTTGACACCTGCCAAAAGAATGTTCTATCCTTAAAAGAGAGAAATTCATATTATCCACTACAAAGGAAGTCTTGCCATCATATAGTCCTTCATTAAATCTGTAGAAGGGACAGGTTGGAGATGACTTACTTTCAAGGGCGTAGGATTTGTTTCTACATTGGTAGGGACCAGATCGGCCCCAAAACCCCCACCTCCCTAAAGGCACATGGTACTCCCCCAGTACAAATGTCCCAACCATCCATAGCTAAATCCACACCCTTGCTTCTTTTTCAATATGAGATACAGTTATGTACATAATCAGTGACTTTGTAATATGGCAAATTAAAATACATTAAAAACAAATAAAAACAAAAGCAAATAATTTGGCATCCTCCCCATTTAAATTGTCTCCATTATTTTGCTTTGTTTTATATTTCTATTGCTAAAAGTTTCATTAAAAATATTAGCATGAATAAAATAACGTCGTTTATTGGAGTATATATTCTAACTGATTTCTCCAGTGACAATTGTGTTTGAATTACTAATGATGTAATTAGCTTTACTGTTTTGAACTTGATTGTATACGACACCTCGTGTCTTGGGTTCTATTGTATTAAATTGAAATTGTCATATGTGTTTTGTTGGCTGTACTTTTATGATGACAAGGACTGTTGATATAGATGTGTTGAGATTTGCCACGATAATTGTTAATTGACTGACACCTGTTAAAATCACACTATAAATTAAATTAAATAATTGGTGAAATGAAATATCCATCCATCTATGATTTTTCTGTAACAGTGTGTCCTGTTCAGGGTCACCGGTGGTCCTGAGCCAATCCTGGATGCTACGAGCGGAAGGCAGAGAACAACCCAGGATGGGGCACTGATTAACCCATTGCAGGGCACACTCACACACCAATCACTCACACATGCACACCTATTTATTAGATATCCTTTTTTTATATTAATGGAATAAAAAACACATTCCTTTTACTGCACTGGAGCCATTCAGTACCACAGACCCAAAAATGTTTCCCCCGGTGAGAGGACATTCTGGCAGATTCATACCTGTAGCAATGCTCCTCTTAAATTGGAAGGACTGCAGAGGATTTGTGCTTTCGTTCTAAAATATTATGTAGGAAAAAGTACAAATGTTGTATTATTTTACATAGAGGGTTACATGAAGCAACTTCCTTTTTCTAGTTCTGTGCAGAAGTGGAAAAACTGGAGGGTTTCAGGAGAATGTAGTTGTGATGTATTTGGTAAAGAACCATCCCCCTCCCCCCATGGATGAGATTCCAAATAAAGGGCTCCACGGTGCAGGAAGAGCCTTGACGATCATTAACAAGGACAAGTCAGAAACAATCCAATATTACCGCATTCTACTGTTAAAATTACTCAGCAGATTATGGCCCCTAAATGAGACAGCATCGCTCCTCTGGCCCCCAGTGTTGTATACAGTACAGTGGCACTTCCTCTCGCAGCTTTTGACAAATACCTCTTTCTGAAGTTAAGCCTTGGAGTCTTAACACATTTCCCCAAGGCTTCTATTTGTGGTGAGATTACGAAGCCTGTCCTTCACTGTGAATTCATACCCGGTGGTCCAGCGTCGCCGGCGCACTTCATTAATTTATCAGATGGTGACTAATTTGTAGGGGGAAGCCAGATAAGAAGGTATCCGTATCTAAAGCATGTTTGATTACATCGAAAACGAAAACAGTCACTCAATTAATAAAGTGGCGTCGTGATGAGAAGGGCAATCTCCAGCTGTGTATTACTGCGCAAAGAAGCGCTTCGCTTTTTCTCTGTATCGCCTTGTTCAAAGGACAACGCAAGGTCTTAGACAATGGAGTTGCTTCCAAGTCCTTTTAAACTTTCATAAAACTACAGCGAATGGTGCTCTGCTATGAATACTGATTAGCTATGGGGTTTTATTTAGGTGTACGACCCACAGCAGGTGCTGGTTACAAGAGATAAAATAACTAACTAATTTCATCACAGTTGCCTAACCAAATAAATAAATAAACAATCAATCAGGCTGCAACAGCGTCATCAGGTAGCAAGACATTCTACAAGCACGGCATGTCATGCAATGGATGCACAATGTTTTTACATATCAAAGGTGTCTAATTTCCATATTTCCAAAATTCAGGTGCATTTAAAAAGCTCTTGTTCTCGAGTGATTTTCTGGCAGGTTTAGGAAGGCGAGAGGCAGGGTGGCACCAAGCATGCAGGATGCTTTCAACGGGCATTACAAGAAAATCAGACTACAAACACTTTGAAAGATTGATGGCATTCAATGTACACATGTTATGCATAATAACTCATAATAATTCAGAAGCAAATATAAATTTGCTAAATACAGGTCCTCGTCGACTTACGACCTATCCAATTTACGACTAATCGACTTTTGCGACCATGATCGCAGCTCGTATGTCTAGCAGCGCAAATGTTGCCCAGCTGGGCGTACGACAGTTTGCGCACCAGTTCCCGGCAGCACTACCATTCCCGCGTCAATCATGGTTGTAAGTCGATGACGACCTGTGTTAATATAAATTTTGCAAAATTTTGCAAATATCGATTATATTATACAAACGGACTGGTATTGGAAATGTGAAGCAGAATGTATCTAGTGGCTGTTTTTTATACATAAAGCATGTATTTTGATCTACATTACAGAATTAAGTCTCTGAAATCCATGGACAAAGCCATTAATTAGTTAATGAAATGTTATCGCTCTTCTCTGTCATTGTAATTAATCTAAGGTATTAAGAGACATATAAGAATTATTGAAAGTAATTACTATACTGTAGGTTTTTTCTTCACTTAAGATTCAAAACATTTTCAGCAGTGGAACGAAACTTGGGGGCAAAAGCGGATGCGCCACTAATCAGTCATTTAATTTCCAGTGCAGCATGTTGGTTTGCTCCAGGTGTCTGAATTAATTACGGTGTGCTAAAATGGATCCCTCCCCCCGTGGAAAGAATCAGACTATGAATGGTTTTAATAGACATCCGCTACACGCCATTTTTCCCTTCTGAAAACACTGGAGACATTATAATTATTCCCAAGAAACTGGCCAGCCTGTATAATTGCACAGTTTGTGATGGTTTGAGTTTTTTTTTGTTTGTTTTTCACCTTGCAACAGGAATTTAGCTTCCTCTTCAAATAATGACACTGTGTCAGAATGTACACAGGGGCCATTCAAGTCCTCAGAAAGCAAATTTGTCATGTTCCCTCTCATTTACCCAAAGTCATTATGTTTTCCCTGAACTCATTTAACTCATGACAATGGCTGTTCTGCACACTTTTATCACAGATATATAAAAATAAAGAAATAAATCTGTCTGTCTCCAGAAGATCCTGACAGAAACTTGCCTGAGAGTCCAAATGATCATATCGTAGCTCAGTTGTCTTCAGCCCTATATTTGTTTAGCATACATCATTTGATTTATTTTAATTTTTTCAACAAAAGCCCCAGATAGTTCCTTTCTCAACTTTTCTCTGTTAGTACAGTACGTGTTGATCATATACAAACAATTTAACAATTATCAGTGCCTGCAGTGACTCCTATCTGCCACTAATTTAAACTGAAACATTCAAAGTTATGCAATCAGCTTTACTTTAAATCATTTAATAACGTTAAATGAGTATGTCACAGGGTGGTAGTAATGCCTTGATTAATAATTTTTCAAACTCTCCTGTGGGTTTAGCTAAAATACATTTTTGATTTAATTGCACAGCACTCAGCTACCCTGCCCCAGAGATATCAAAGGGGAGCTTATTGGACACACTTGAAATTCTTCCCCCATTTCCTGTAACCATAGAAACCATATGAAAGGTCAGGCTTTGCAATGCCTTACTTTTCAGGGGTGAAAAGATTTATAGGTGAAATTGCCAGAACTGTTAGAACAGCACACTAGTCATTAAGGAAGTCATTTTTCCTGCATCAATACAGGATAAAGTGACTTATTTGTGCGTTGCATGCAGAGATTTGGTCATATTGTATGGAAATATTACAAAACCATAACCATCACAATAAGCAACGTCCTTGATAACAAGTTATGTAAATGCATGACAACACAAAAGGAAATAATATTCTAATACAGAAAGTGACTGTCTGTAAGAATAATTTATCCTCCTTTCCTACAGCCTTTTTCATAAAGGAGCTAATACTGCTCACCCCAGTTCCGATACTGCAGCATCACTCATTACCGTCCTAAATACAGCACTGGCAGGTATAAAAAGTATGGGGGCATCCTTTGTATTCTCCTCTTCTTCTGCAGTAGCATCTCAGGGTTTCTCTCAAGTTCATTCTCACAGAGGCTATAGCTTTAATGTTTACTCTGTGATATTTAAAAGAGATCCCGTTGCCAGACTCTGCCCCATAACGAAAGGCTGAGTAAATAGTCTCTTAGCTGCATTTTCCTCAAGAAGGCCAAAGAGAGACATATGAATTTAAAAATCCTGATTGTTTGTAAGATGCTGAAACACTGCACACAGAGACCCCTTAAGTATAGTTCCGAAAACATTTAGTGCTGTGAGTCTTAGTACCCGATTTACACTCCATATTCAATACTTGATTACCTGAAGGAAATCCACTGGCAGTAAGGGAAAATAGTTTGTGAAAGTTATATAGCATATTTATGCCATCAGTTTCCATACTATCCATGGGAATACCATCAGATATTACCTGAATATGGCGCGATATTAAGTGCAAATGGACAGAATTCTTGTTATTTCCAATGGGGAAAACACAACTTGATACACAAGTCCTTGAATTTCCATTTGCAACTTGCAAAGAATTGTAACGTTTCAGTGGGAGATGAAAATTCTTCTGCAGAATATTGGCACGTGAAATACCAAATGACATCATAAACATGGAAAACAGCTATTAACAGTACCCTACCTAGCTATTTATTACATGCTAATCAAGAGCATCTTTCAAGGGGCATCAGTTTAAAATTCAAGAGGATACTTGTTTTATCCTGCCTTACACACAGCTAGGGTTTGAATCTAGTCTTTGCACTGTGTGTGGCATTTGTACCTTCTCCCTGTATCATGTGAGTTCCTCATTCAGTGTGAAGTTAGACTAAGTATTATCTCACAATTTTATCCATAGAAAGCTTTATTTGTACTATTCCATACATTTTGGATATATAGTTATACAGACATTAAAACGACAAAATAATTGATATGAATTATGTATTGACCAAAAAAAGAATTAACAAAATGAAAATACTTGTTGGGGGGGGAGGGGCAGCTCTAGATTGGGATTCACAAGGTGGCCAGTTCAAATCATGTGATCCCACCATTGGACCCTTGAGCAAGGGTCTTAACCCCAGTTGCTCCAGAGACTGGCTGACCCTACTTTCTCCTTTATACCAGTTTCATTTGGTGGCCTCCTGGGATGCTTTTCCAGCTGTCCTGATGAAATCCCCACATATACTCTGGCTGCTTTTCCTTCACTCTCTGGCCAAACTCCTCCCAATCCATGCTTAAATCAGGTGGCAAAGTCATGTGATGTGACACTATCACTCTCCTTTGCAGGTGGCTTGGTGTGTTTAGACTTTTGGCTGGTACTGTGCGTATGTGAGTGTGCATGTGTGTGCGTATGTGTGCGTGCCTGTGTGTGTGTAAATAGAATTATACTTAATGAACATACTTAATTACCATATTTTAAAATGCATAATTCAGAAAGAATATTGGGGACATTGATAAGCAGTTAACACATTTTGATACAGCATATTAATGGTTTATTTATCAGAGTCATATTATAAATAATTTCATTTGTTTGTTGCTACATATTAGCAATAGAAGTCAGAAGGAAGAGTAGAAGATAGCATATAACGATCTCATCCAAATGTCCGGCAGTGCCTGGATTACAGAAAAAACCAACACACTGCAGAGACTGATTTGTAAATACCAATTATACTTTTATGATATTAGCTTTATGTAGCATCCAGAGCCATCAATATCTCTTACCTTCTGGGAGGATTCATTTGAGCAAAATCAAGACAGCGTCATGTGGCTTATCAATAATAATCGTTGATGTAACACCCTTCTGGGAGAGCTTTTATACTGTAAGTAAGACATGATGCAGGATGTATTTTAACTTTGTCGAAGAAAAACTCTGATAAGCAGCCTGACACTGTATTTACAAATTTAGTTTCACAGGAACTGGAGTTCCACAACAGTGTTCTACTCTGAATCCCAATATTGTTGTCAGACAACTGCAATCTTCTATCTTGGAATACTTCATTGTAATCTTCCAGTGATGACTATATTGCCTGTGGGAGAAAATAAGTATGATCAATGACTTTAATTCAATATTCATAGATTGCATTTGATGTTGTTACAGTTCAGGGGGAAAACTTACTATTAAATTGAATTAAATTAGATCACCAATGCTATGTTCCTGTTCCTCAGGCTATAGAGCTTTAAGGAGCAAACAGGGGCAGCACTTGAAGTAGGATGCCTTCTGGCTCTATAAACCTACAGTATCTTTCTTTTGATGTCCATGATTACCACATTCTTACAGATTAATATTCCAGAGTTAACAAGTTCTTGAGTTATACATGAACCTTTCTGTCAGTGAAAGGGAAATTACTACATAGGATAATTACAGTCAATAGCATCTTTGCAAATTAATACTTACTTGCACAATGCATAGGCATATACACAAGAGACGCGAATCGGTGTCTTCAGCACGAACTGGTTATTACTCCAAGACACTAATGGCTGTCCTATAAATCAGGGAAAAGAAATTCTTTTCTGGAGGGGAATCTGGACTTACTTCTTCCATATTAAATCCAGGTTCCTTCTAGCCATGTTGATCTCCAAAGTGTTCTCATAAATAAATAAATCTTAAATTAGCCAATATCTCAATTACACAATATCTCAATTGACTGATGTCAATTCCATACTTGTCTAATGCTAGTTTGTTGATTTTCTTAAGGACATAATCAGAATGTGTTTACCGGGAAATATCCCAACCAAGGCCTCTAATGTCTAATTTAACAGTCTTTATGAACCTAAGCATTTGTAAGTTACTTGCCTATCTATACAAGTGAGTCATAAAATCTAGCACTTGTCCCTGCCCAAACTCCTAATCAGTATCCAAGATTCACAGAAAATTACAGCAGTATATTTCAGCATGCTTTTATGCTTTTTTCATTTATCCAAAGCCCCTTAAAAGTCAGTACCTCCAAGAATAATAATTGTTCCCATTAAGAAAAAGGGCATCAATCAGCTGGCACGGTAACATACAATACAAGGTAATTTTTCTATAGGGCATATATAACTCACTGGATCAACCCACCCCAGTGATAGTGATCTTAACTGCATCACAGGCATTTAAGTGAAGATTCTAAGATTGCTACACCCCACGTAGACTCAATAGTGGCAACACAAAGTATAGCAAAAGCAGGGAGGCAGACTGCTGGCTCTCTCACCTTCCTGCTGCTTTTCAAGATCAGGCATAGAGAGGCCTGAAACCGATCCCAGACAGCATAAATAACAAAGCAGAGGTACAGACATATACACACACATATACAGCCCATTACATGCTACGGGCAATTTAGTGATATCCGATAGCATTACTGCATGTCTTTGAAGTGAACGGATACTCGCATGGCGCAGGAATAAAATGCAAAGGTCACCGACCTTGGAGGCAAAAGGCTACTCTGCCACTTTCATCAACAGAGCTGAGAAAAATATAGTCTTATCGCAGTTTCTGAGTTTGGGAGATAGGGAGCTGAATCACGCCAACAGGTGGATAGGTACATTATATTATCTTCAATTACGTAAATAAGCATTGTTTAATTAGGCATAGATTAACAAACTTTCTTTGTCATACAACCATTTCAAAACTAGAAAAATAATAATAGGTCATAACATTTAATTAATACCTACAGTAATATCAGTTAAATACTGCTAAATTTCTTTGGTGTAAATTGATTTGAGCAATCAAAATGTATTGTTTATAGTGACATACATAAATACTGCTAGCTTAAAGCTTAAAGCTTAAAGTAAACAGTTCATAGTGATCATATAATAACAGTACTGTTATTACTATAATAGTAAAAAATTACTTCTGCATTATAAATGGTTAAAATTTATTGGATTATATTGCATTTACAGTAGCCTTTTGTAGGTTTTGTCAAACTGAACTCAGCATGCACAGTATATGAATGACTCCAGTAGGCCAAAGACAGCCATCCGATAAGACTGAGTGACACTGAAGTTAATGATAAAGTCAGAAATAATCCAGGATTGAGTATTGTACCAAGCTCAGGCCATTGACTGAAGAGCCTCATACAAAACTATGAAATAAGTATTGTCAAGATTCAGACAGCAACACACCAAGGGTGTAGATTTGAGTATAGATTTTTGGGACATTATCTACCAATATTGTGGGAGTACCATTTGTGTTTAGGTGGGGGGTTGGGGCTGATTTGTTCACTGCCAATGTTCAAACCAAATCTACACCCTTGGAATACACTTGTTTAGTCTGTATCATATCTGATTGCCATAACCTGACACAGGTAGCATAGTGACTCAGTATGTAACCTGGATTGGATTGGATACCTGGTCCCATCACTTACACATTTGCACAGGTTTCACATGGTCTCTTTGGTTACCTTTGAAGACATGTAGTTAGGCAAAACTAGCCACACTATGTGATTGTGTGGGTGTGTCTATATGGTATTTCACGTGTCCATGATAAAAAGATATCTGACTGTGACTGCCCCCCCAGCTTGCACCCTATGCTGTCTTGGATAAACTACAACCTTGTACTGCATAAGGAGTTGGAAGATGTATGGATGGAGGGATGGATGCTCAGATATATCTATCTTATTCAGTGTTTATCCACCCATTTCACAAACATAATTCTCATTATAGTGACTAGACATTGCAGCACTATATTGTACAAACTAACACTTTGAATAAAATGCCATTTTCTCCATGTTTAATAGAATATACCTTCCTTGGCCATTAGGGTATTATGTGTTTCAACATTGGATATAATATATTTCACTTGCATTTTAATTAGTTATTAATTTCCCTCAAATTCTACATGTTATTCATTTACATGCACTGCTTCCCAAATGACTTCCCTACTGTAAACAATAAAACAGAGTTTAAATAAATTTTGGGGATTATAAAGAATATGCAAACTCTTTGCATAATTTATCTTTTGAAAAATACGCCTTTTCATGCATTGTGTAACTGCACTTTTAATACTACAGTATTCAGATTTTCTATATACTATAGGAAATGAATTATGTATGTTAACCTCTGCATGTCAAGGATAGAAATAAAACCAGCCTACATAGCTGACTTTGTGAATTTTAATGACTATTACCAAGCATAAAGAAAGACAAGCAGCACTGATCTTTCACCTGATCATATCAGAATGAAGTTATGTACAGTATAAGGATTTATATGTGTATGTAGTAAATGGCATTATAGCAAATTGCCTTCACTAACAAGGCAGGTTTGGGTTGCATCTGTGTAATAAGGACACAATTTGTTTTTCATTGGACAATGTCAAAATCTATCTTTCTACCCACCGATTGATCAGTCCATCCATCCTTCTGTCTGCGAGCTCCTTATCCTGTTTAAGCATTGTCACACCAATATTGCATCTGTAATCTGGTACCTGATCCTGCTCTGAGATGTTGCTTTGAGCCAGTGGTAGTTGGCTCTGGATCTTATTTAACAAAACAGTGAGCATTTCTCCCTGTTCAGTCGTCACCGCTCTCAGTAATGGGTTCAGAGGTTTGTGTATTCGTTGGTGTAGTTTGTGTTTTACTCCTGGGTTGTTTTCAGGGCTGATGGCATCATCGTTGGCTTTGTGGTTTTGAGAGCCAGCATCTTGTTTCTATGCTCGTGGTTCTGGATAGCTAGTGTCTTGTTTCTATGCTCGTGGTTTTGGATAGCCGGTGTCTTGTTTCTATGCTCGTGGTTCTGGATAGCCGGTGTCTTGTTTCTATGCTCGTGGTTCTGGATAGCCGGTGTCTTGTTTCTATGCTCATGGTTCTGGATAGGCAGTGTCTTGTTTCTATGCTCGTGGTTCTGGATAGCTGGTGTCTTGTTTCTATGCTCGTGGTTCTGGATAGCTGGTGTCTTGTTTCTATGCTCGTGGTTCTGGATTGCCGTGTCTTTTCTCAAATTTTTTGGTCCCTGGTTGGCTACGGTCTTGTTTTTGGGTTCATGGTCTTGATTAACTGGACTTCTGCAACTGATGACCTAGGTTATGGTATCTTGTTTGTAAATTTATTGTGATCATTCTGTGGTTTTTGTGTTTCAGCCCAGCATCCTTGGTCATGTTTCCGGTTTCTGATGTTCCAGCCCTCAGCACTTGAGTCTGAACCTCATTGGGAAGAATCCAATACAATCAGCAGCCTCAAGTCTCTGAAGGCACCCAGTCAGCCATCCAGTCAGCAGCCTCACTGGTTACCCATTTGCTGCAGCGTGTTGTCTAATGGTTTCATGGAATAATGGGCAGGGAACCTGGCACTGGGGGTGGATGGTCCAGACTCGGACTTTGCTTGCGAAAGCCAGTAAATATATTTTTTGTCAGCACTCTGAGTCCCTGATGTGACTATATGCATTATTCATTATTATAATTAAAAAAAATCTTCATTTGAAATCCATACATTCTAGCTCCACTTCGGAGAAGTGAGTTATGGATTACCTACAAAATAAGGACATGCTAATGATCCTGAGAATACCTGTGCTGTGAAAAATAAATAAACAAAAATAAATAGTGCATACTGTACAAATGATTTATAAAGTCATATTTAAGTTTACCTTTCCCTAAGTGTTCAACATAGTATATTCCTGCTGTTTGTCATGCATGAAGTGGGTGGCGCTGTGCTCGGCAGGCAGAAGTGGAGACTCCCGCCCCCGGTGTTGTGGGTTCAGGTCCCACCCAGGCTCACTGCATGTACATTTTGCAGCTTCTCCCCATGTTTGGCCTCAGTTTGCTCCTGTATAGAAAAATATACTGTCAGATGAACTGGTTGTGTTTACATCACCCATATTCTGTGACTGTGCCCTGGGCTTCCTGCAGTCCTCCCCATTGTAGTCACTGCAATGCCACACCGCATAAGCAGCTATGAACTGAACCTGAACTGCCTTAAATATATACATATAACATAAAGATTTTGATAGTAGGTGAGAATGTCAGCTGCTATCAGGATGAAAAATGGTTTGAGCTTCTGAAGGTGCGAGCTGATTCATCGGGCCAGTGTCAGTGAAAGCAAGAACACTAGAAATGTTCTTTACAGTATCTAGTGGCGTTGAGAAAAGCACACCACGCAGACTGTTCTTCAAACAAACACAGAATGATTGTTTACTTATATCTCTTAGGCTTGCTGATCGTATAACTTTATGTTGAGAACCTTTTATCTCTGATTATGAAAAAGACATGTAAATGAAACCCAATCAAGTACCAGTTGTCACGTACCGCGTCGTCCGTCCTGTTCCAGCCCTTTGTGTGCCACGCCCACCTCATTACCTCATGTGATTTCCCGATCGTGTTCACCTGTGAGGCGCGGCCGCTCGCCAGTCCTGTCTCTTGTTTTATGTATATAAGTCTGCGCCTGTGTATCCCCGGCAGATGCGGCATAGAAGTGTCTATGTCTCCATGTGCGTCCAATAAACCAGTCATTTTGGCAATCCTGCTTGTCTGCGCCATTGTTCGCGTTGCGCGCCGCATGGAACGTCACACCAGGCTCACGTGGGGACAGTTTATGTTGCAATTAGATGCATCAAAAAATGTCAAATTATACTCACCTTAGAAATTTTGGTGTGGAAATTTGCCTAAACCCCTTATTTGGGACACATGAAAAACACAGATTTACATACAGTAGGAGAATACACAGAGAGAAAATGTGTCTTCGTGTCACTCAGATCTTCGAGTTGGGTGTCCTCTTAAGGAGGTCGTCAACACTAACATCAAAATCAGTGATTACTCTAGAGTCCTTAATAATCCATCCATCCATCCCATCATACACATGTGTATCCTGGTCAAAGTTTCAGGGGACCCTGGAGTCTATTGAAGGACACACAGAGCACAAAATTGAACAGTGGTCCACAGTGAGCTACCATACCACCCCTTATCTCAAACAGAACAACTGAAAGGACAAGTCCTTCTCTGAAAAGCAATTAAAGCAACAGAATGACTGAAAGGAGCTGTCTGCAAAATGGCCCAATGGGAATCCAGGAGTGGGATCCCACTGCCCTCGTTGTCCTGGAAACCTTGCGGTATATATTGTAATAGAATAATATTTGACAATTGCTTGACATTTTGTTTCTTTGCCTTTCTACATTACATGCAAGGTCTCTGTACTGCACGCAAGGCATACCTGCATGCACACTGTCATCTTCGGATTAATATGTCACCTCTATGTTTTTTTTATCTATATAAAAAACGTAAAATGATTAAAAGTGTGGCCAATTCATTTACCATGTGCTTCATCCAAAAGCCGGATAAAGTGAAGCAGGTTTATTTTTGCTTATAATTGATCATCGGCATGATTGATAAGTGAATTCATCATTTTCGCCTACCAGGCACTACTGTATATCTTGGAATAACAGCAAGCGAAAATCATGCACTTTGGGTGTATATCGGTAAACTGAGGTAATTTTGGAAAATTGACTTTCTCACTTTAAAAATATGATCCTAATTATAAATATTAACCTTTGCTTATACAAAGACTCATTGGGACACTACAAATAGTTGCAAATTGTTTCAGATGATAATCACCATGCTGTCACAGCGTGCTGGAGAGCTAATCTGGTCATCAAGTTTTACCATCATGACTTCCACTCACCCCCAGGTCAAATAATCTTGCAAGTACCGTCATGACTTAGTTAATGACGTCCAGACTAACGGTGTTGCACTTTAAACGACAGCGCTTCCATGGAGATACAATAGATTAAATCCATCCATCCAAACATTTTCCAACCTGCTTATTAGGGCTGGGCAAAAAATCGATTTAATCGATTTATCGATTTTGTAGTTTAAAACAATTTTTATTTTGCAAACTCAAGTTTTTTTTGCCACAATAGCTTTTTTGGACTTTTCTGCGTTTCGTCCTTGTTGGTTACCGTAGCGCGATATGAGCCAGC
>JABFDZ020000002.1:22959165-22972766 GCA_019775955.2 Pollimyrus isidori
TCATTTGCTGAAAGGATGCGGATAAACATAATTTTCTTCTTCATTTATTCACTAGAGCTGAATAAATAAAAGGCAGCAATACAGATGGTGCTCACGACAGCTTGTAGCTCATTATATTGAGAGAATGTCCTAATATTTATGGGCATCATCAAATTCCCCTTGAAGGGAAACAGCGAGTGATGTCATGTGAGTGTGCACTAGGTACCCCTGTACCTTCTGGCACCTCAGCACTTAGTTCAGGAAAGTTTCTCCGTTTTTTCTCACCACTGCAGTCCACAAGAGGGCAAGGAAGAGAAGTCCACGCTCTTCTTTGCCTGGGCCACTGCAAAGAAGCCTGACGCCTTGGCTGTTTTCTGGCAAGCTCCACAGTCGCATCAGAAAGGAGCCTTAGCAACTTGCCAAAAGACATCATTTCATGCATGACTGAAGTCCCCCAAAACTAATTTAGCACTTGATTTTGTTGCCACTGGAACCATACTTGAAAAGGCACACTTTAGCTTTTTTTTGGTAATTCTGCGTCTCATTCCCAGGGCAAAGCACATACAGTCTAATTTCCATAAAGCTCCTCAGCTGGGATGAGCAGTGAGAGTGTCTAGTAGTGCCATTTCTTACGCCATTCCAGTGCCATCCACATAGATAAAACATGCAGTATAAAACTATCATTTATACACTACAGCCCTTTGTTTTTAAGCTGCACAGGACCTGGGCAACATTCACCTCCATCGCAGAGCTCCTTGTTCCTTCCTCGGCCAGGAACAGCAAGAGCACCAAGTTAATGGAAACTCCCTCTTGCAGAGTAACAGTGAAGTCAATGTGTTTGTGTCTATGCTGAAGAATAAACATCGACTCCCACTTGGATCACAGTGACTTTTCACTTTTCAATCAAACTTCAGTGGCTGGTTCCGTTTGCCAACTAAAGACACTTCAAATAAGGCTCAGCAGGTAAGACTATGAAGATTAGGTCATGCAGGGAATTTAAGTGGTTTACAGAAATGAAAAACAACATAGAGTTGGTAAACAAAGTATGGACATGGCTTGGTTGTGTTATGCATTTATTAATTTGAGAAATAAATTTATTCAAAACAACAGGAAAATATTATTGTGTATTTTGTGCTAACCACATTGTTTTGTTTTTAATAACAATGCTAACAAACTGGATTTGACAACAATGTACTGTACGCATCTAAATCATGACTAATTTCGCAACTAAAAGCATTCTAGTCCTGTTACATACATTGCACGCCTGCATGATGTGCGATATTAATAGTGACATCACATGTTATATACATGCAATTCTCACATTGCAAGGAAAGGGATGGGCAGCTGGTTTGAGATTAGATTTATACTTTCCATATATTATACCATGCTATGTGGTATTTTTATGGTATTTTCAAAAGATTTCACGATATCTTGAAATCTTGTCTATAAAATTTGTCGATAAGATTTATCAATGTGGGTGTGCGGTGGGGGGGGGGACATGATAAGAGTCACTGAAAATACCCAAAATATCATGAGATATCATATTACTGTAATACCACCCAAGCGCAGCTGAGATAACCAGTAAGTTTCACCAAAACATTTTCACTCAGTCATATGATACAAAACTGAGCAAGTTTTGCCATTTTAATAATTTAATATATGATTAAATAGCTAGCTGTTTTGCATAAACTCTCCATGCGCTTACTGAACCAATCATAATCATTTTCATCCTTGGTGTTGGACTCATTCACAGATGGCGTGGTTAATTTGTGAGAAGTTTAACTAAAATTAGTTAGGGAATAAGCAAACAAAATTTGTCACTAGAAGACTATTGCCTTCTGCTGTGTAGAATTTTGGATTCCACAAAGACGACGCCAAGCAAAAGCAACTGATTTGTCAGCTCCGCTTTGTGTTAGCTAAGTCCAGCTAACACCACCAACTTATTTCACAGATTTTAATAAGTTCTATTTGGCCATAGTTTGCTTTTTGTATATTTTCACCTTTTTTTGCTTTATAAATATTTCAATATTTATTGCAAAAAAAATTCACGTTGTGTTATTTAAAATGTTTCTAATATCATGCAGCCCTATTACATTGCTACATAAATATAGAAAAATTAGTATATAACATATTTTATCACAGGTCTTACAAAGCAGTTCACCTCTTAAAATCAGTGACACTAAGGGGACCATTAACTTCACATTATGAGTCTATATTACAACTAAATAGTGTGCAGCCAAGGTCATGGACATAATTCAGCCTCATGAGTTTTATGTTTGTGCATGTGTAAGCATTGTAGGATCACAATCAGGCATTGGCAAATAAAGATAACATAAGCTTTGCAATACTTTAGCTGTCCATTTCTGCAATTTGTGGAATTGAATGTTGTTCTTTAACAACAGGTTGGAATTCATTATGACCATGGTCAATATCACAAAAAATCCGTAATTGCACACCGTGAAGAAAACAAAATCCATTTCCAGATCTATCATCAGTATGTCACCCACCTTGTTAATGATGGAAAGTAGAAAATGGAGGCTTAGAGAAGTCCATCTCATGTATTAGATTTATGGTTATATTTTTATATTTTTTTAACTATATTTAAAATAAGAAGTTACATAATGAACTGTCAAATTTAGTGTGAAAATGGAAATGCTAATTTATTTTTGTATATGACTAGTAAAAAAATAATAAATGAATTGATAATAATTTAAATTGTACATTATTAGTACGATGTAAATTTCATATCCATGTTACAGAGAATGAGGTTTGATTATTCTACCCTGTTACACTATATAATTGCTCTCTGGGTTGATTAGTAGAGTCTAAGGGGAGAGCACTCTTGCTTCCAAGAGTGAGCAGGAGCATACAAACGTATTTAGCAAGAACTTGTTTGTGTACTTTCATTTTAATGCACCCACACCTACGCTGCCTGCACAACTACTAACTAAATATTATATCAGTACTACATTCATTTTGGAATATAGTGGAGACTTCATCAGTGCCCATGGTATTTTTGCACCTGCGTGCGGGTTAAGGAATGAAATTCATAAAGCTATTCAAACAGACCACAGCAGAGTTGAGTCCCCTTCATTTCTGCACAGAAGCCTCGCAAAACACTTCTGCTCTGCCCCTTAATATGATGTGAACAGTATGATGTATGTATATATGTTATATATGATGGCAGTATATTAGAGATAGGGACTCTTCCATGGGAGAGTTGACAGGCCTCTATCTCTAGCTACTTAAGGTGTTACTAGCAAGCTCATTTATGAGTTTGATGCAATGGTTCCTGTTAACCTCTTGTACTTGTTTGCATGGGATGAATTGCTCTATGGACCCATTTATAAATAGTATGTCCATGCATTTTTTCTGAGGCTTCTTAGTCGGCTAGTTGGCTCAGTAGTACAACCTCTGTATGCAGCCAGATCAGAGTTTACCGGGACAGGACTACATCCTGAAGTGTCAAAGTTGATGAGTGCCAGACACATGCTGAACCACAGAATACGCCCAGAACTAGTCTCTCTCGACTCAGTATATTGTAGGGCCTAGACTGCTTCCAATATTGAGGTGCCTTATCTGATTTTCAGCTAGTTACTAACCCATTTGATACTTAACGAAGCATGAATGGATCGAATCGAGCATGGGATGACCAAAAGTTATGTGGGTAGTTTGTGGCTTCTTGTGAATGGTCAAATGTCACAAGCTTGTGTTGGAGTGTAATAATCTGAAATTCTGCCTCCTATTTTTTCCTTCAGTATTTTGTATTGTAATGCAGTCAGCTGTGTAGTCAATTCCGGGAACGCTTCAACGATAATGGAAAGCGCAGGTTCTTTCTCGTACATCGTTTGACCAGTTCTCCAATAGTACATTAACTTTCATAACTGTCTATCTAGCATTCAGGAGCTGTTTCTGTTGTAAACTCTCCATCTGAAGATTTGGCTTTGTTTCTTGTAGTAATTAAATTTACAGAACCTAGTCTATTCAGGGTACACTGGGGTAGTATGGTAATTATGTGATGTACATGATCTGATCTGAAAGCTACTAACAGATTGTGCTCAGAAATAAGCCATATGCTCAAGGGTGAGGTAACCCGCATTTGTTTTTGTGGACTTTTCTTTAGTCTTAACTTAAATTTGTTTATATTCCCAAGGCTCTTTGAAATAAAATCTGCCAGATGCTCATATATTGTACTATAGAAAAGTCATTGGCCACCACAATCCACGTCTTTAAATGATCTTGTGCAAAACTATGATAGTATATATGTCAATGTCTGGCAGCTTAGCCATTTCAAAGCCTTTCCTAAATTCACCCCAGTATTTGTAACAACCATGCAACACTAGTACCATACTTTGCCTGGCTAATCAATACCTCATTTAGTTATTAAACCAAGTAAATTGATAAATTTGTTGAGCTTGTGATGACATTTAACAAATACATGGGATGACGGGGATGCCCCTGCAGAGAGGACTGGGAATTTACTGAGGTGTACTTTTCCAAGCCAATGCACAAGATACCAAAAACATTTTGGAGAATAGAAGAAATTCATGTTAATCTGTATTGTGTTACTAGTAATTAACATATGTTCTAATGTTAAATAGGATTTTTTTATTTTTGAACAAATATGCACTTACCGTACTATGAAGATAAATAGCTGCAAACATTTTCATTGTTTGCCTAAGAATTTTGCACAGAGCCATACCTTGAAACATTCCCTAGGTTTGTATAAAGAGAACAGGACTGGGCAAGAAACACATTGAACTATCTCTTATAGGTTATAGCACTCTTTGGAGATACCTGGGTATATGCAAGTTGGAGATGAGTGGCATCAGATGATATCATGATGACACAAACATGTCCAGGCACGTTGCCTGTGTGTCTGATTTGTAAATCCTACTTCAAGCAACATACAACTGATGACCCAATGTCACGATAGGGAATTATGGAAAGGGAAGGAGAAGAGATGACAGACTTATCATACTGCATTACCTCACCATTGTTTCTTTTAAATGATATTGTTGAGTACAGTCACACCGGTGGATTCACATTTGTAATTTGGCCTTTGGTATTTTTATGTCAACAAAGTGAATGTTAGTCACCTGACTGGTAGAGGTCATCTCCGATTCTTGACCGCAACAACAAACAAATGACTAGCCTTTTTTTTCCAAAATGTGCACTTCCATTTTACAGCTCAATGCAAAATTGAGAAATAATAGCATGCTCCGGCAGCGCTGAGTAATTATCGCGGATGGCCCGCTTTTCAGGCCTGATAACACAGTAGCAGAGCCCGCGGGCTGGAAATAAAGGGTGCTGTCTATACACGGATCCCAGGCCTCTGTCCACCTCCTGTGCTGGCGGCTGGCCCCTCACTCCCCGCTCGCGCAAGGAACAGAAGTCAACCCCTCATTTAGTTAATTGTCTCCAGCAGAGCAGCGATGAGCTCCATGCCAGGACGGAAAGGCACAGCGGCGCGCTGCCATAAAACCACGTGTGCCCATGGGAAGCAAATATTTATAGCAAGCAATTGCGCCCGCTTTTATTTGGAGAGGATTCTGCTGTACGTTTTTATTTATTTATGCATATTACGCCTTGTTACTCCAATGAAGCACTGTTGTATACAGCTGCCTTACGGAAACATGCCCGGGAAGGCCTAGAAAAATGCTTTCTGTCTAAGAATATAAACAGCGTATAATGAACAACATATACATTTCACCTGTACCTGCCCTCTGTCTGGCACAGAGCAGGCCAGAAACATCTTTCCCTGGTTGGCCTTTCAATATAAATATCAACATAAATTGAAATCGGTTGTATATGTTTGTTTCTGTTTTTTTTTAACTGATCTGACAGCTTTTAGTATTTTCTTTTAGACTTATGTTTAAGGCAGCCTCTGCTATTCGGCATGGAGGTGACCTTAAATTGAATGCAGGAGCACGCTGAGGTACACAAATAGCGCGTTAGGTGGTAAAGGGATCAAGCTCCAGCCATTTATCCCCTGTCTCATCATATACTGGGATGGAGTGGTGGGTCTGAGGCCAGGCATCTGTGTCAGTGACTGGAGGGTTGCTGGTTCCAATCCCCTGAATGCCCTGAGTTATTCTACTCCATTGGGCCCTTGACCAAGGCCTTTAACCTGCAATTGCTTTGTCCTGGGTATGACGTTAATCTACACTCAGCCCATTATGGAGGTCTTCCAACTTATAAGGTATAACTTGGGGGTTGGTGGCACGATTGGCACTCTAGCCACTGGGAAAAGCCTCCCGCTGGTCCATTTGGAGTAGTATGGTGTTGAGGTACCATCCACCACATAGCTGCACTCATCAAAATAAATGTGACAATGTATAACTTGAATGGACCAAAAAGCAGCCACTTTCAAAGAATTCTCAAGGGTATTCAAAATGAATAATTCTGTTCTTCTATAACTTTAATTCTCTGCAGGTAATTGACATTGTGATGTATTGTGGCATAACTCATAGGTGATAAAGCCATATATTCTAAAAACATGAATGAAAATAACATTGTGATCTCTCAGGAATGATGCTTGTAGGCACCTATACTTCTCTTATTGTGGTTGTTTTATGTCACAGTACGAATGTTCACACCACATAAAGTAACTATTGTGGTTTTTAGCATCTCTCTGATTAAAATAACATTTTACAACTTTTTTCAGCTGCCCAAAATGATTCTTATTATTGCACCACCCATGAGCTTATGGCAGTGGCCCAGCTTTGTATATCAACATTTCAGACAATAGCCAATGAATGACATGCACACGTTTCATGTTTAGGAACATTAACAGCGATCATCTCATACTGCTAATCATCAACAACCTTCAGGGCTTTTGCAGATCTTCAGGGGGCCCTTGATTGACAGCCAGCTGAGATGATCTTGCCAGACTGCAAGACAATGGGAGCTTTCTTCCTGCAGCTTCCAAACTGACCAGATGTCCAACTTAATACATAACAATACATAGATCACACATTAATAAATAGCAGTTTATTTTGCTTAAGGTCTCCTACAGCCTTGGTCCTGCTTGCTGCAGTGAACATGCCCTTTTTAGCCAGCCCTCACCAAAAAATCCATTACACTTCACATCACTGTTTTGCTCCATTTGTGAGAAAAAAAATTCCAATATCCACTTTGGATATTTTATACAAAAATTGTTTGGCACCTGAAAATTTGCAAATGCATCTCTAAAATTCATTTGAAAAAAAACATTTATTTTTTTCATTGAATTTGGGTACCTAAGCTATTTGCCAGAATATATATATTTAAGACTGCTAGCTAAAAAGGCCTTTTAAAGAAAATAAGTCCATATTTTCTGTAATTTCCAGTCTATGTGTTTGTAAATTGAGTTAAATTAGAACTGCACTACACAGTTTTTATTGGCAGTAAAGCACATTAATGGAATGTCAACATCATTCCTAATAAAAAGAGAAAAAAATCTCTCCGTGTATGCCAGCAAAGTTTCAAATGGTGGCAAGGTCAATAGTATTCAACCAGGTCTATAGTATCCAACAAGGTCTATAGTTGATGATCGAGTCCATGCAGTAATTCCTACATGCTTGTGGGTTGAAAGTTTTGGCAAATAAATAGATCAGAAGTGGGCAGAGAAGATTTCACAGGAACATCTGAGATGGTGAGATGGTGTTGCAAGACGTTCACTTTAGGAATGTGGAGATGTTACTGGAGTCTTGAACAAACAAGATTTACAGTAGATCGGTGTTTTCATTCAAACTCTATTGGAGATTTACATATTAGGCTAAGCAACAAACTGCTGCTGTGATTATGATGTTAACAGACTAGAGATGGCAGGAATTCAGTCATGGTTTGAAGCATTTAGACTGCCTTTCTTTTCACGGTCATTCATAAGAAACTACTTGTACTAGTGATGAGCGAGAAAGGGAGGGAGGAGAGAGCAATTGGCTCACAGATCTGTCTGATTGCTTGCTGATCAAAACAAGACTGCAGGCATAAGACAAGAAGTCTTTAATGATGCATAAAATCTTGAAGTGGTGGTTTTCGTCCTTCGATACAAGTCAACCAGAAAATGACAGCATAGATCAAATAAAATTCCATGCTTAGTCAGTGAACAACCAAGTAGCTAATTGTAAATAACATATTTTCTTAGACTCTCAGAAAGAAAAAAAATGAAGTAACACAGCACAGGCTGCAAAGGTGAAAGCATATAGTATAGCTTGTAGCATCCATGGTGATAACTAACAAGTAGTAGGAGACCTGTGAGAGCTGAGAATTGAAAACTGTTAAGCTTGGAATTCCTGTTCCTTGAATGCATATAATTTAAATTTCTGGAAGTCAACTGCTATTATATTACTGCTTAATAAGGAGTATTCCTGTTTAGGATGGTGTTCTAGGCAAAAACAAAAGGAAAAGCAGGACACAAACTGCTAGAGAAAGTTATTTAGGTTTTTATATAACATTATACAAATCAGCACCAGAACAATTTTATCAGACGGACCGTGCATCATACATTGGGGGGATACAATTGAACTATTCAAGAATAATACTGATAATACTGCTATGGTACATGGTATAGCAGGAACTGAGAAACACTCCTTGGTGAAGGAATGACCACAACCAACATGAAGTCTGTTTTTATGTTGCGCAAATAGGAAATAATACCGCACGCATATAACAGTCGGTGGTTTTTTTAAAAGAAAAACATACAAGGCTTATGTTTTATTTTTAAGCAAGCTAAGAAAACAAACTCGACTGGCTAGTCAGAAAACCTGAATGTCCATTTTACCACCAAAGGTGCACTTGAGCACATTTATTCGGATTTCCTCCCAGTTGCTTACTACTGCATGGCAGACGGGCAGAACATTGTGTCTCCACCCTCCTTCAAGTTAATGTTAGTGTTACGTACTGCGTCGTCCGTCCCGCTTCAGCCCTGTGTGTCACCACGCCCACCTCGTTCCCTTGTGTAATTACCCTAATTGTCTTCCTCCGTGAGGCGATTGCCGCTCGCCAGTCCCGTGTTCTGTTTAGTGTATTTAGTCTGTGTCTGCGTATGTCCCAGTGTCACGGCATTGACGTTGTTCATTGTCGGTGTCCTGTGCAATTAAAACCCCGTTCCCGTTTACCTTTGAGTTGCCTTTTGTTTTGTACGCTTGCACGCAGCCGGCACATAACAGTTAGATTTTAGCATTGTTTTCCGTTTACTGTTGAATATCAGCTTTTCAAGTCTAAAATCTCAATTCCACTTTTTATTTGTATATTTTGCAACATATACAATGTTTATGTACTTATTTTTTTTTCGGCATTTCACAGGCCAGGTTGAGATTATCTTGGGGCAGGCTACGCCCATCCATGCCACCTCCCCCACTCCTTGATGCCAGGCCTGACACTAAGCAAAAGGTATACAACATGAATAGCAACACATAGACTTCCTGGCTTAGACTAATAGGTATAAATTGTACTTTTAACACTAAAGGGGAAAATTACAGGGAAGAATCATGATTAAGCGCTTAAATAATTGTGTTGTTATTGCAGGATCATCCATGACTGCACATTATTGACTCCCCATGAATGTCAGCCATCTAAAAATGCTAAACCAATTGATGTAATATTTAGCCCATTAAATAATATCAAACCTGCCATCTTGTTTTAATGAATCTTGGATAAATGGAAACATGTTTCTCACTAAGTCTTCGTTTTGAAAGTATTCCAGATCACACAATAGAGAGTGATGAATGCACAGAGTGTGCAGGGCAGCCCTGACCTGACAATTTCATTAATCATTTCATTCTGATTTCAAATAGCTTATTTAAATGCCAATAATGTTCTTATTTACATGTTGTTTCTTCATCTGGGAGCACTCACAGTGCACAATATAGAGTCTCAGTACATAATTTTTGTCCGCAATCTCTTCAGTGACTGTGTTAAGGAATGACTCTGCTTTGCATCATGGGAAGGAAAATTAAAAGCACAAAACACATAATTTTCAAACAAATCCCAATCACTGGACTGCTTGGAATTGCAAGATGTTCTTCTACATACGTAGGACGGTGTGATGACAATAAAGTGAGCACTAAATTCTGCTGACACCTGAAGAGGAGAGAGAAAAGAGGACTTTCAGCAGAATCTATCAGGTGCTGAAGCACAATGCTTTTGATTTGAATCAAGGCCAGGGTGACTCTTTGTTGCAATAGCACTGACTGCAATCCGTTCTCGCTGCTTGTCAAAGGCCTCTTGCTTCTCAGCCTCGGGGGATTTTGTTATTTATGATAAGTAGGCGGGTCAAAGATTTGATTTAATCCTCAGTCCTGTGGAGGATTTTGGTATAATACGGTATGTGCTGTTTCATTACCTCCACTTTAAGACTCTCACATTACATGCTGATACCAATGATGACTGTGCCAGAAAGAAAGGGAAACATTAAATCGTCACGTATATTGAACTTTTAAATTATATAAGTAAATAATCATTATTGTGGTAGACAGACTCTATTTAAGGGGGTGACGTGACCAAAAAAGGATATGACCTGCAAAGAAATTCTTTTTCATACACTATTTACAAGCTACCGCTAAGCGTCAATGGTCGGACTTGTCAACTATATAAAACATATTAAGTTATATATATTATGTGTGTGCGTGTGTGTGTGTACAGTATATATATGATGTCATGTGGAAATAAATGATATATATGCTGACATATATATACACACAGTAAAATAGCATGTCAGTTAAACTGAATAATATTTCATTTATAGATGTCAATTATGGCAATGATAATTTTTAGGTAAATGACATTGCGTAATATTAGTTATATTAGTAATACCACAATGACAATGGTAAAGCAACAACTGACAGACATGCTCCTAAAACTCATTGGTAAAGTAAATGACAGACTGACATCCCAGAACCACGGGCAGGATAACAAAATAGTATGTCGATTAAAATTGATAATATATGGTTTTTTATTGATATTGATAAGTATTACCAGATACTGTAAGAGAACTAAAGGAGATAATCCAGTCATAGTTTATAAGTAACATAATGCCATTTCATGAGCAAATATTCAGATATTCGATATGAGGAGGATACCATTCTGATTAGGATCACAATGACTTAATGACTGTGTTCCAATGACTTCATGCAAAGATGTATGCAATAAATGACAGTTTCAAACCCATCTTAGAGGAAACATATATCTTTTTGCCCAGGTGGCCCCAAATTCACCCCAATGACCCCATTTAAAGCCTAACACGATTAGTCCTTTGGGGGTTAGTTGGGCTTCACTAACTATGGCACAGGGGTGATGATCTAACATAGTGATTCCCAGCCCAGTCCTCGGGGATGAGCAGAAAGACCACATTTTTGCTCCCTTCCTGTTTGGCAGGGAGCTGGCAGTGAACAAAGGGTTAGATTGTTTGTGGGTTCCTGAGGACCGGGTTGCGAAACACCAATCATCTTGGTCGCACAGGAGCTCATGTAAAGTGACTCTCCCTCTGAAAAGTCCCTTAAAAAGTATTAATCACAGCATCTCCTCTGTGTTTCACCAGTGTTCCTTTGTATTGTTGGTTCATCTTGAAATGTTATTCACTGTTGTCATGTGGAAATACTGTATTTTAAATACACCATGGAATTTAGTGTATTTTCTTCCTCCTGCATTTATTGGTTATTATCATTACTGTTATTGCTTATTTATAGTATGTAGGCATTTTACTTGTGTACTTTCAACATGTTTTACAAAATGGAATATTATGTGTTATCTTTTAAGGACTTCTCCATTGTAAACAATAGTAAGTTCATCTCTCGAGTGAAGCCTTATACATTCACCTTAAGACAGTAAGGACCACAGTTTCTAAAAGTTTTCATTCCCCCCATCATCCATATGACCCTGGCCATGGATATGCAAGTAGAAGATGGATGGATGGAGAACAACATCTTGCACTTCCAACCAGTCCAATCATTGGAATGGATGGATATTTCCTTTCATCTCATAGAGACACACAAAAGCAGAGATTTTGTTATTTTAAATTTCTCATATGTTGTGCTTTGATGAAACTCAAGACAAAGACAAAGTGTACTACATGATAAGAAATATTGTTTTTTTTATTGTCAGTTATTTATTTTCTGCAATGGATGGCCTTTCCAAGAAGCACAGAGCACAATGCAGGAGGTACCCGAAACAAGATGTCCCTTCTTTGCTGGGCAAGCACACACACATTACGCAATTTAGAGTCACTGATTCAGCTAACTATAGGGTGTTGTTCTACAGAAGTTAGACAATGCTAACAATATGGAGAATATCCGAACCCACATGGAAAGAACTGTCGTTGGGAATCAAACCAACTGCATCAGAGGTGTGAGTTTACACCACGACCCCCAAACTAGCTAATGAGTGACACTTCCATGGTGGCACTGCATGTCACTTTCAAAAATAATTTAAACAATTTCTTATCTATCAGACACCATTCTTTAACCACTAAGTGTGAACAAATGATTAAATAAAAGAGGCGTGAGCTTACGTGTCTGAGCCACGGCCAGTGTGAGATGCTTGACAGCAGTTTCAGACAAATTTCTGTCACATCTGTACCCCAACTATTTGCAAATGAGCATATGGTCCACATTCTGTCCCAGACTACCCACAGAGCTACAAGGGAGATGTTATATTGATGCCGCTTATGTGAACTACCTAGCTTGGTATCAATCAAAAGAGAGCCTTGGTGGTTTAAATGGAACCCAAATACTCCGACTAGGATGGCCCTTCATAGGGGATTGCCCCTTCACATAATACACACAGTGGGACGGAATCTATAATTATGATTCTGTGGGTCTACGGCAAGGAAAAAGCTGCTGAATTTTAGCCAGCTCTTAAAATCCTGCAGAAGGAAAATGAATGAAAGAAACGTTGTAACAGTGAGTGGGATTAGTGTGGTCTATCCTTTAGCTTCAATAACAGATTCCATTCATTTTAGGATTGAAACGTCTGTGGCACAGGGTACCTCTGATTCTGAGAAGTCCTTAACTCTCTGATTGGCACGCAATTACACTGCAATTTCATATGAGAACTGCAGGCCACTGCAGATACACCTGCACTGCTCATTCATTACCTTTACAACTTATTGTGAAATGTGCTGCATTATCCTTAGTTATTTGGTTAAAAAAATAAAGGTCTGGTAAACGTGCCATTAGTGACTCAACAATGGTCTACCATGTGTTATTGATAAGACTAAAAAAATGTGCATCTTCTGAAGCCCCAGCTCTGCCAATTACGGTTTGTCTCAGCTGAAAGGAGGGTCAATACATCTGTCATAAGGGGCGTCAGGTACTCTATTGCACCTCAAGCCTTTATCTGCCAGTGACATAAAGAAGGAAGGAATGCCAGAAGAAGTGAAATGCCAAAGCTCAGGTAAGGATATAAATGCCTATAAAGATATTGCAGAAGGATGATTGGTCCTTAGTGTGCCTATTAGGTCTCCTTGTTGGAACTTCAGCAAACTTCATGACAAAATCTCATTAACTCCAAACTGGTTTGCTATGCCATTCATATTGTGACAGGAATATACAAGGTATACTCCTGACTAGGGGTGCTCCGATCAGGATTTTTGAGGCCGATCACCGATCTCCGATCACTAGAAGCTATATCGGCCGATACCG
>JABFDZ020000002.1:22999742-23019756 GCA_019775955.2 Pollimyrus isidori
TGTATGCTAATAGATAAAGGAGTCATAATAACATATTACATGCTTTGAATTCCTTATATATAGCTATGCAGTGTTGGATGGGTCGCTGTACGTGATGCAACACTTATTATAACCAGAGACTTAATATAATAAAGAGACTTGAGACTTGACTTGGACTCTAGCTCAAAGACTTGAGACTTGACTTGGACTCTAGTTCAAAGACTTGAGACTTGACTTGGACTCTAGCTCAAAGACTTGAGACTTGACTTGGACTCTAGCTCAGAGACTTGTGAGCATCTCTGATAGGAGATGCTATCATAACTTTCTCTGAAGAGAAATGACAATGATTCATTATATTTTGATATTCCAAATACCCATATAACTGAATGAAAAAGATTTGCTTGCACTCACACAAGTTAGACATTTTTAGACCTGCCAGAAAATATTCCTTGGCACTAAAATCATTCTGCTTTTTCTAGTTAAAGAAAAACAAAAGATTGAAGTCACAAAAGGTTCTCGTGCAAAAATAGATGTCTCTGAGGAGGATTAAAGATGAAACGGATACATCTCCAGTATCAGTTAAAGTATTAATTTAAAAGAAATTATGGAAAATATGTCTTCAGATAAACACAATGTATTGTATTTACTTATATAACTGAAGATAATTTGTCTTAAAATTTTCCCTCCCTTTATTTGAAGCATATGACATGTATATTCACCAACCCGATAGACTGCTCAAGGCATTTAAAGCATACATTTTAAGGTTTAAACTTTAAAAGGAAACCTCATCCATTTTACACAAACCCACTCAGTCCCTCACATTCTGTCTCCCTCTCTGTCATACATGCACAAGCAAACCACATATTTCAGACAGGCGAGGTCTGCAGGAGCATAAATTTAAATTATACTGTTTCATGCTCTTGCAGCGTGGGAAATGTTATGTCAACAGATATGCATTATTTACTGCAAGATTTCTTTCATTTCTAATTATCAAATGCTGGGTGACGAAGTTTGGTCTTCTTCATTGGCAGTTGGAAGGCCAGACTGCTCAGGCATCGCAGCATCTTCCCAACTCCCGCTTGTTGCGCTTACAGACCTCCCTCACATGGACTTGCATGTGAATCGCAAAATGCGCAGCAAACCGTCATGTGCGTGAATTTCACAGACGCAACCCCGGAGGCTTCAGGTCAAAGCAAATCGCAAAACATTTCAGAAGAATCCTGTACAGTACATGAGCTCTACCCATCTTAGTCAGGCTGGGGAACACTCTGTTTTTGGCACAGTAAGCTCTTCCCGAATACTTCAGATTGCAACATGTTCTTGGTCAATAAAGTATTCCCAAGGTTAATGTATTTCTGTCCTCAAGCTCTCTAGGAAATGATTGAGATAATTATTGTTTTTACAAAGCATGTTTACCTTCAGGCTTATCGCGAGCAAGGTCAGTAAAATATTTCAGGCTGGCTAGAATGCTTCTGTCTGTGATGCAGTTTTTGGACTTAAACAGGGCAAAGAATCATGTCCACGCGACTCTGGATTTAATTCTATAAAGTCTGAGTTTAAACACCGAATTAAAATGCAAATTACTCTGGTGAAAAAAGGAGGACATTACAGATAAGGCATTTTGCGTTCCTCCTACGATTTCAACCTGCACAGCCAACTTGCACAGACGCTGCTCTGCTTGAGAAATTAACTGCTTATATGCAAGGGGACGATGAATGAAACATTTTATATGGGGAATGACGTTTATTTCGTCGGCTTTCGCGGTCACCCTGCCAAGCCTGGCTTTTCTTGATTTGATATGCAGTTGTTGGCGCTTTGCATGCATGAGAGGAGTTTATAAGGACAGATAATGCTGTAGGGATGTAAACGTTCCTGTCAGTCCAAAGGGTGCTCTTGACATATTCTGCTGCACGCTGAAAACTGTACAAGGCGTGATTTGCATAAATGCACATTTTTAGATTCCGAACACTATGATGCTTTAAAATTGCTTTAGATTGCTCGATCTGAACAGTATCATCATGATACCCCCTTACCAAAGGTGCCTTTTCTGTTAATAGATTACATGGAAACCCTACTTATGCCAGAACGCGTGTTTGTTTTTGTGAGAGGATTTCAGCTAGCATGTGTATGGACAGCGTGCGTCTCCATAGTTACAATAAAAAGCCAGGCTGTAGCTGGTCTGTAGCTACACTGATCATGCATAGCAACTTCAAGCAACTAGACCCAGAATATTACCAGCATGGTATAAGGTGCCATTTGTCCCAGTTATCAACAAAGAAGTGCCGAAGTTGAATTAAAAAAATTAAGGGTAATATAAGTTGTGGAATTTATGAAATATTTATTTCACCAGAGCTGCTTATGAACCTGACTTTAAACAAAGTGACTCTGTTTCAAAATTCCTGAACCCTTACTTATTCAGAAAGGCTAAATCTACCCATACATGCACATCTAACAGCGCAGCTTATGTCCACATCAGCACCTATTGTTTTAATTAATAACTCAGCATTAGTAACATACATGTGTGTACAGAATCTTTCAGTGCTGGGGGTTAGATTTAGGTGAACTTACAAGTACTTTTCATAGATCCTGTTACTCTTATAGTTATGTTCTCCAACTAACGATATATGTTCATGCCTTACCTAAAACTTCATACCTATCTGGTATAATCTGTCACTTGTGTATTCCCAGAATGTAATACAAGAGTGTATCCAGAGTGGAACATAAGAGTGTTCCTAAATGTAGCAGGCTGCACATGTTAGGGAAATAGGACACTGGAACATAAAAGCATGCAATTAGTGTTGTCTTTGGCTCACGGCATGCTTTGGCTGTTTACGCGCTTTGACCATCAGGGCCCTGCCTGGCATCTGAAGCAGCATGACGTTTCCTGCCTTGAGACACTGAGGATGTGCCACAGATGCCTGTCAAGGCCCCAGCCCAGGAGAGAACATCTCTCTCCCCGCGGGGCTCATGATCACCTATGCGGCCTAGAGCCAGTGTCGGATTAGGCTGTGCAGCAGCTTGCATCTCGTTGGATATTGAAAACATGGATTTTATTTAAGGCCCACGTGCAAAAAACAGGATTACATTTCTGTAGCTTATGTATTATTTAGACGAGGCATATGGATAAGGCTGCAGTCACAGTTGAATTTATGGACAGAAATGACAGTTTGGAAGTCAATTTTTTTTTACAGTACAGAGAATTTCCCAATTCAACATGAGCTGCAATGCCATTGTCACTTGTGTCAAATTAGAACAAAAAGGAGGTGATAACATGTCACATTTAATAGCCTATTAACATTGTAATGATTTGCAAAGTTCACATTGAGTCAAGGATATTGCAAAATGGACAGTAGCGACAGTGGAACACCAAGGGAAAAGAAATGGCCAAATTCTTATTGTTATCTAATTTGTAATTTGAAAAGATGACACATTTGTACCCCATAAGCATGACTGCTAACTTATTAAGGCAAAATTTTAAAGGGCATAAAGTTTGTATTATATTAAGGGGTGGTACTGCTCGTAAAAGCAAAGCACTCCGCCAACCTTTACATTCACTGTTATACAAGGACTTTGATACTTGCTTATAGATATACCCTTCTTATCCATGTCATGAGGATGCTGTGGTGGTGCAATCAATTGATTGGATTAAATGAGTGAACTTGAACACTTACAGTATAGTATATTCCACATATATCAATGGTCATTACACAACCGCAGCCCTCTGACACCTGGAAGACATGAGAAATCTAAAGTCATTGTGCCCTATGTAGCATGTCAGTCAATCAACTGAATAATTTTAATGAACAGCACAAGCTATAAACATGCTCCATGCATAACTAGCTTCAAAACCCTGACTCCAAAAGCTAAATGATGACTGAGTGAGGTCCTCAGACTGAGGACCAGAAAAATGGAGCCAGGGCAGAGCCTCGGACCCCAGTCCCAGAGGTCGGAGGCAACAGTGCCAACCACTGCACCACTGTGCTCCTTCCATTACGAAAAATGACATACAGGAATAGCAAACGACTCATTCTGTTTGAAATAAAGTTGAAGTGAACAAGCATCAGATTTTAGCAAAAGTTCAAATACAAGAGACTATATACCAAAAGGGGAATATTATTAACATAACCGCCTGGCTTCCAGATTTGCTGAACAAACTATAGAAGATCTCACTGTGCAAGTGTGAGGTCACTGGAACCCAGACTCCATCCTCAGAGTCGTCGCAACACAGATCAACTGATTCCCTTAGTCTAGTAGGTGAAACCCTGTAAGTAGTGCCAGTTGTGGTAACACAGGCTCAGTCTCCTGTTGGTTCAAGTCATGGTGCAATGCAAACCATCCATCCATCATTTCATTTGTAGATGCCAGTGTGCTCATTTTTAACATCTTGTAGCTCATTTTACTGATAAATGGAAAGATTTTAACCTGAAGTATTTTTAACAAGGAAAGTATTCCTCCAACCATAGTAATTAGCCTAAATTACCTATTAATGAAATGTTTATAGGTGGTCATATTTTGATTACAAAAGACAATTTAATCAGTTTAATTTCCTCCCCTGCATGGTTAACATATCTATATACAGTGGTACCTCAGAACTAGAACAGTAATTTGTAAAGTCAGAAAATGAATTTATCCAATGTGTAATGTCAAAAAAAAAATGTGTTCTGCTCCGATCGTCCACTCCTTCCATGTGCCACGCCCCCTCTTTAACCCCACGTGGAATCCTCGTGTGATCAGCTGTTTCTGGGTGTTGTCATCAGTCCTCTCTATTTTGTCCACATTTCAGTTTGTTACCCCAGTCCGATCTTTGTATTGTCCGTCTGTGTTTTGCCTGCCTTACCTGTAATTAATTCCCCGATACCCTGATGTCTTCACCTTTGTCTCTGTTCCATCCCCGCTCAGCACGACATTATTACAGTATAATTAAATGTATTAATGCTTTATTATTAATATTAAAATAATTAATAAGAAAACTATTTTAAAATGTATTTTATCATATAATAATAATTACTGTAATGGTCTATCTGTCACGCCCGATCGTCCACTTCTCCCGTGTGCCACGGCCCCTTGTTAACCCTGTGTGGATTCCCTGTGTATACCAGCTGTTCCTGATCGTTGTCATTGGTCCTTTGTATTTAGTCCGCATTTCTGTTTGCTTCCTCAGTCCGGTCATTGACGTTGCATGTATTGTGAGTGCGTTTATGCCTGCCTTTCCCTGCAATAAACCCTTTGGGCGCATACTCGGCTTTCGTTGTCTGCTTCCAGGTTGGCAAACACAACGCTATCATTGCCTAAATGTATTTTACTGTCTAAAAATATGTAAATATCTAGTGTAAACATGCAGGACGCTATCACAGAGAACGCCAGGCTGAAACTGAAGCATTACCCTTTGCTTCCACTAAGAAACGTGCCGCATGACTCATTTCCCTGTGCTTACAAGTTACCATAGGTCAGCATTCAGATCGAGATCTAGGTACATTTTTTTTCCCAAACTGGCTGGTTTGACTTTTAAGAAATCTGTGTTTTAATGAGTTCGAGAACTGAGCTACCACTGTATTGTAATTCTTACTTCCGTTAAATTAGTTTTAAAATGTTCTTCATTTTTGAGCGGGACAGATTAATAAGAACTGATGAGCAGCTAAACATAATTTTCACTTTGTTATTTTCCATTAGTGTTAATTGCATATACTGTATACTGACATTAATAGGACTCCATTGTCTGAATACTGAATGATGTTTACAATTATATATTGTGGTAGATAATAAAGCTGAATATTACCATAGAAGAGGTTAAAGTCATAGGGTTAAAAGGGTTAAAGCTCTACAAAAATAAATATGAGGTTCCTTTAAGAACAAAAAAAAAAAAACCATGAGACACAGGACCTGTAGTATCTAAACCCAGTTTACAATGAAACAAAGCTCAACAAATCTCAGTCAAACCGTGGAAGTCTTCCTCCTGATCTTCCCTATCTTGTCTCTAAAACAGTCTGGTATAGAAGTTCTCTATCCATTATCCACCTGAATGAATTTGGAAAAAATCCTAACAGGACACTGGGATTAACGAGGGTGAACTATGTTTCATTAATGGAGTTACCTGGAGGCCCAGAGCCAGCACTCATTTGCCATGGCAACATGTAACATCATACAAACCCTGCCCTGGGTTATTATTACTCTGCTGAAATCCAGACCAGGATTTTGTTTTAAGCAACCGGATGAGCATGAAGTCACAGGATACACACTTTTTTTTTTTTTTTTTTATTATATCTTTATCAGAACAAAGTACATTGAAAGCATTCAGTATTAGAAACACTGTCAAAGGCAATCATTTCTTTTTTTTTTTTTAACCCACAAAGTCAAAACCAACAACAGAATACACACCTCATAATCTCGCCTCAGTGTTTATTTATATTGAAATCATCAAAACTCTTCCATGACCACTGTCAGGACACTGTCATTCAGGTCCAATTTTAGTGGTGTATAAATGCACCACTTTGGACTGTGTATGTTCACTCAGAATGGTTTGTATGTATTTGCTTGTACCTTACCCTTTAAGGGGCTGAGTGCATTTGAACCATGCAACAAACCCTTTATGGTAAAAAAATACACTTGAGTCGAGTCTGTAAGCTTATTTTGGCATGTATCACACATGAACTTATCCACTTGTTGACCATATGACTTTTCTGCACTCCACAGTAGATCATTGCCTGTCTCTTGTGCATAAAAAGGGGTTTGTGTCCTGCAGCCTAACCGCAGTATTTCTCATTCAGAGGTTCCTGACTGAATGCAAGATATGAAGGAGCCTTATACGGGAGTTTCAGGGTCGCTTGTATGTTTATCCTTGAATCTTGATCCAAGGCTCAGAATATAGCTGGACAGTATGCATTTTTACCCACATTTCCCCAAAATTGATGATGTTCCCTTAGCCTTGCCTAAAAATCACCTTAATCACTGGTGAAACAAAGATAACGAAGAGGGCATTTTACACTGAACCTTGGGAATGAAGCTGATTCTGACTTAAAAATAATAAATTGCTTTTTGATTCTAAAATAAGAAATACCACACTCCAGAGACTGCTGTCCTGATGGAGTGATTGCAAAATCCATACGACCAAAAAATGTCAGTTTCATTTTTTTTGGACCATTCTGAGTAGTTTAGTCATCAAAACACTCAGCAGTAAAATGGTACATGCAGTGATAGGTGCAAGACAATGTTTTGTTCTAACTGTGCTTTGTTTAGCCTCCAAATTAGGTTTTTAATTGAAGTTAGTTTCTTTATTTTCTTTAGTTTTCTTTATAATTGTAACTGCATTGCATGCAGGGAGAATAAGAATCAGAGCATTCTGCTATGTCACAATTATTCTTCACACAGAGTTTTCAGCTGTGCTTCACCTGCAGAAAAGTGCCTCATCATTATGCACGTTTCTCGATGGAGGTCAATGCTGTTATGAGGTAGTCTGGAGAAGGACTCCTCTGAGGAGCTGTTCTTTGCAATTCTGCAGCAGCCATGAATGAAAGTGCAGAAGCCGTCTTTTGGGGTTGGGGGGTTCCAGTGTGGCCGGTGCACCGTCGACCGCGCGTGCGACCATCTGCCGCTCGTGCCCAGCCTCAGTCCGAGCCCCCCCTGCCCCTCTCTTATTCCCTCATTTCCATCTTACGGCTGACCTTTTAGTTCCAATCGGACGGTGAAAAATGCAGCATTATCCAAGCTCCTTGGCCATCGCAAGGACGATTAGAAGCACACCCAGGGACGGGGGAGGGTGTGGGGCGATGGGGGCCCTGAGCCGCATGGTTGGCTGCCTGCATGTGAATGAGGACACAGCGCAGCACAGTGAAAGTGGCTGAGTGAATATAGGCCAGACCAGTCCCTCAGGCTTGTGTTTCCATTTGGGCTCGCTTCTTTCAAAAAAGTCTGCCCACGTCTACTTACAAAAACCAAACATATGTATACTTTCAAAACAACTGGAAATATCTTCACAACCCATTTATAGCTTATAATTTAAACAATGTATCTATAACCAACCTTAATACTTATACTGACCATTATAATGCATCATGAAGGTATTTATATATATAAATAATTAGGTAACCTAATCCAGTCAAAGGATTATTACATTATTTTCTGTAAAATCCAATGAATTGAAGGACACTGTAAGCTAATGTACAAATCACCAAAGTTATTTAAGCTGAATTCTTTTACAAAAGTAACATAAATGTATGTTCTTTCTGCTATATACCTAGATAACATAATATGAACTACTATACCGTATACAGTGTAAAGAACCTTTCAGCCTGAGGCTATTTGGAGCCATCTCACACAAGGTCAAGGGGTCCTTTACATTGCTCCCCCCAAAGAAATCACAACTTCTCTTCGACGATGGTCCACCAGGACCGCTACTTCTATATGGGCAAAGACTCAAATACAGGTATATCAGAAATGTTTGCTGGGAGAGGAATGGAATGAGTTGGCAGACGGAGTCTTCTCCCTCTGGTGAGCTGATTTGTCTGTGAGTGAGCAGGCTGTGCTATCAGGTCACACCCAGAATATAACTGTTATCACCTCACAGGTGCCCTTTGTGCTGCCTGCACAGGATGTACTAGGGACTGTCATTTTATAGACTGTGCCTCCTATTGTGTCATTCTTCTGTCTATTGTGTCAAACTTTCTGTGTTGCATTTGTCATGTATTTTTTCATAGGTAAGGCTTCCTCCATCTACCTGTTTAATTCACATTTAGAATTATGCAGTACCCAAGTTATGAATGAGATTGGTTTTCTAAGTCTTTAAGTCGTGTGTAGGTAAGTAGGAATAATAATAATAATAATAATAATAATAATAATAATAATAATAATACAGTCCCGATCAAAAGTTTAAGACCACTTTAAAAATGGCAAAAAACGTATTTTGCATGGTTGGATCTTAACAAGGTTCCAAGTAGAGCTTCAACATGCAACAAGAAGAAATGGGAGTGAGACAAAAAAAAAAATTTCAGAATGCAATTTATAACAGCTGATCAAACGTTTTTCACATGGTGCTAAATTTTTGATCGGGGCAGCACAGCACTACAGGGGACATTTGTCCCACATGTCTACTGTAACCATATTTTAAATCAGGGATTTCTGGGGTTTTAGTATGAAGTGTTTATTTCAGGTATGGTTACGGTGTCTCAGTGAAGTTTAGATCTGAATTTTAACAAGGCCAGTCAAAAATGCGAACTTTCTTGTTATTCAAATATTGTCACACCGACTAGCACATATCAGATTGTTGTCTAGCTGCTGACTCACTTAGTTTTCTGCATCAGCTTAGGGACAGATGGTCTGACATTTTTCTGTATAATTCTGTGATACAGAATAGTTGTTATGGTTTCATCACTGAGGGACAACCATGCCATGACATATTGAATAGGGGTGGCCCAAATCAAGCCAGAATCTGTTCCCAGGTATTTAAACACTCAGTTCGCTATTTGGGATTACTTAGAAGGACAGTGTTTATTTCCACTTTCAATTTTAAATACATTGGACACCAAATAAGAGGCAAGAACATCAAACGCTGGTGTGACTTTTCCCCTCCCAGATTCCCCGTAAGTACAAGAGTAAACCTTCTGCTAGGGAGATTTCAGCCAATTCAACGTGACAATTTTCAATCTGACAGGAGGCAAACTTTTTTTGACAGCACAGTACATTGTGTAACGCTACAGAGGAATGTAGGAGCCTAACTGCATCAAATAAAACAACAGATACCATGCACCAATATTAGATTTCTGTTGTTGTAGTGATCAAACACCATGCTTTGTGGGGTTTGTATGGGACTAAATTCCTGCTAATGAGGGAAGACTGGCATTACCAAATATGTCCGGTGAGAAAGAAAAGGAAAAAGCTTTCAAAGCTGAGAAAGAAGAAGTCAGTGAAAGGTATTGAAGAGGGAGAGGATTAACAGGAGAATACAAGAGGTTTAATCTCACTGGGTTTTTAACAGACTAGAATAATACTGACATGTCATGTATTTGATTGAAGAAGACAGTTTATTGCAAGGGACAAAGTCCAATCATGTGACAGCACCTGTGAGTGGACAAAGGGTGATCCCTTCATTATAAGGCTACTTGGGAGCTGTCCGGTTCTGAAAGAGGTAGCGCGTCGGCACCATTCAGCTTGTCATGCCATTGTTTGCCGTTCCACGACTGCAGACAGCCGCATGAAAGAGCAGCATGTTTTCCGTGAGATCAGAATCTCAGGCCATGTAGCTGAGCTGTTCTCCTGCTGTTTGCTGGAGCTTGTTTCTCAGTGCAGCCATCGGGGTCCATGTTCTGATGGGCCATGGGTCCTACAGTAAACAGACTGACAGAATCTTCGGGCCACCTAAGGTAAGCAACCATTTGAAATCGGGTCATTTTAAAATCATCTTCACCTTAAATAAGTATCAAACTTCTGATATCTGTATATTCAGACAACGGGTTATAGCATTACCCCCAAAACATCACAAAGGATATAAGGCAAACAAGGGAGAAAATGGAGATGCAGAGAGAAAAACCTTCAGTCTCTAAAGTGATTATATCAGCGTTGGACCTTCTTAGGGTCCCTAGCTGACCCTAAGTTACACTCACATAGAAGAGCACAATACGATATTTGAAAACAAAAGGATTCCTGCACACTTTTGCTTGTATAAATTGAAAATAAAATGTCATAATCCTTTCAAAGGTGCTCCCAATATAAGGAAGATATATGTATTATTATACTGCCATAGAAGCAGAAAGCAAATATGTTTCATTTTTTGTTCAAGAATGAACTTCGGGACCGAACTTGCATGCTCTCTTGTGATTATATTAAAGTAACAGATACAATCGAGTAGGACTTGCAAGTTCCAGGTTGCGATTTTTATTTCTATACAGTACATATTGTCATTATATAACTGCCAGGGACACTTTTGAGGCACTGCCAAAATATAAACTCTGCCATTGACTAAACAAACCATATGGTCAGCAGAGTCTAAATGCCATTTCCACTTAGTCTCTTTAGGAGGTCCTGGAATGGCCCGCTGACATTTTCAGTCACTTCAGCCATGCTGAATTACCATCTCATAACGTTCAGTCACAGTCTTGTGTTTTCTTTGTGTGCTGTAAAGCAATGACAGTTTTCCGGGTTTTTTATATAATTACCAGATGTCATCCACTCTGGTGGACTGAATTCCTCACAAAATAAGATATAGGAAATAAAACACAATTTTGCGCTTGTGACATTACAATTTACACACTCATTAATTCTAATGATTGCAGAGACCCCACATCACTCCCCATTGTGGTTGTGAATTAGCTTGTTTGATTTATGTCTATATTTTGCATTTCTGTCCCACTCAACGGTAATTCTTATTAGATTCAACTGACAAACATCTCTTTATGTGATGAGTCATTATACAGTGTGACTATTTACCTTGATTACATATTAATAATATACAGTACATCTTTTCACATGTATCCTTGGGTAACTTTCACCAAGGATGAAAAGTAACTTTTTTGTAAAAGCATATTACATTACAGTAATATTCATAGTTCTCTCTGGTTATCTGAGGAATAAGTAAGTCCTTCCAGTTATTTATCACATGAAGGTTTCATTGTATCAATGAAATTATTTTTAATATTTTAAATTCAGTAAGTCCCTGCTCACAGTTTTTCAGAAGTACATAAAAAAAATCATAGGCCAAAGCACAAAATAAGCGAAAACACATTTACCTGCAAGAGTCAAACCATGCAAAGACACACAATGTGGCACATTTTTGTTTGAGAGCAGGGGTAGTTTTTTTAGAGTGACTCCAGTAGGCCCAAATAATCATGCCAGTAAGCGAGCAAAAAAGCAGCAGGTGCTCACTCCTCTCTGCTTTTTGTTGAATTAAATTCCCCCTCAAAACTTGAGGCCACCATAGAGATCACTGGGACACAATAAGGGTATTTCAGATCCACAACCCCGGAGGCATTAGGCCACAGAGCAACCTGCCGTGTCACTCGTCAAGCCAATATTAAGCACCAATAAAGTCATTCTCGATTAAAAAGGCTTTCAGGTTCTATTCCAGCTCAATGAATTAGAATATACTGAATTAGTCAAAGTAACAACATTCTGTTTTGGGGTTTTTTTTCTTCACACCAGCTGTCAGAACCGAAGAATCACAATCCTATCAAGTAAACCACAATTTTTTTTATTTTTTTTAATGTGTAATAAGAAAATGAAAGCCATATAGAGATAATTAAAAATTGAAAACTGAAGTGATATAAAGTACATTGAACTACTAGACTACACTACTAGAAAGCAGGTAAATAAACATAGTGCAGGAAATGTTAATGATACAATATTGCAGGTTTGTGTCTGAATTTCCCATGTTGAGAACTCATATCCAAACCACACACAGGATCCCAATCTTAGAGCGCTTTGGGGATTTACATCATGGCCAGCAAGGCGGTGACTACTGTAATACACACTGCTGCCTGATAACTTCTCTCCAGTATCTCCAGGCGGCTATCTAGCTTTCTGCATATGCCATCTTTGAGATGTCTCCTCATGACCATGCCTGCTTGCAGAGTCATGCCCTGTTGAAGCTTTACCCTTTGAAATTTTGGTGAGCCCCTATCGTCCACATTGGCAATGAAGATAACCAGAAGCCCAGGTGAGGAGGTCTTCCTGACACTTACCTGTAAAGTAAATGAAGAAAGTAAATGGCGTTAAGATAACAGACTGGCTGTACACAAATTCAAAGGCTGCATCCTTCTGAGGTTGCATTCGAAGACTAAAAGCATCACAGCTGTGAGACAAGGCTGTCCCATTTTGAAGGCTCCTTCAAGTGGGGTCTCTGATCCGCTAAGGATGCACCCAATGGACCTTTCCCAGCCCAACATATCCCAAGACTCATACCGCAAAGGTAAAGTGGGCATGTCCCAGCGAGGCAATAAGAGCAGCGCTTTATTACTCAAGGCTAAGGGCGGCCAGACCATCCCATTGCACGGTACTTTCAGGTCGGCCTTCAACGAACTCCGCCTACAAAGGCTGTACTTTTGTCTTTCTATAGATAAAGCCCCTGAATTCGGACACAACCAATCTGAGCATCATGCTCAGCTATGATCAGGACAAGCCTGAAATTCATAATTTTTGGGGTATATCTGAGATAACAAAATTACCTGACAAAATATTTCCTTTAATAACATGTCATCTCTACAAATGGACTACTGGTGCTGGTAGAACAGCAGCTGCCGTAATGATGAGACACTAACTGTGACTTACCATTGACACAAATGACCTATTCAAGGTCAAAGTTCCATCCTGCGTTAATACACAGAGCAATAATGTACAGCAGGGGCGTCAGAAGCAGATTTAATGGTGGCGGTGCCCATGATCTACAGTCTTTATGTAAATTTAATTAAAATTTATTTAATTTGAATATTAAAATATACATTATTTATTTGTCAAATTAAATTATAAACCTGTGAATAATGCACATTTGTTCAGCATTAATGGCTATTTATGTATTCTATTGACTTTTTTTGGACAGAACTGTAATGAACAGACTGAAGGGATCCAATCATAGCATAAATTGATGTTAGATCTTGAGGCAGAAATCGTAGTTAAAAACAGGCAGGGTCAAAACCAGTGAGGCAGGGGAGCAAACCAAGCAAAGGGGGAAATCCAAAATCACAAGCACAAGTACGGGCAAACGGTCGATAACAGAGGGGCAATCAGCAGGAAATCCAAGAAATGATGACAATTGAGAATCCAGGAAGTCAAAAATACAGGCCCTACAGTAGGATCAAAGAAATACACAAAAGGCTTGGAGTGGTGCAAAAACTCAGCACTTCGCAAAGACTGTGGAGAGTACTGAGCTTCAATCAGAGAGTCCTAGTTAACCATTTCAGATGAGTCGCAGCTGTTTACTATTCTGTTGAGGATGATCTTTGTAGGTGTGCTAGTTCTGGTGAGCATAGGCATGGTCTGGTCTGCTCCGATGCAAGTGACAAGAATCTGCAAAATCATTATTTAAAATCTGGCAATTTCATTAACAGTAATGCTTATTTAAATATTTTTTAGGAATATTGCAAAATGCATTTCTGTATCTAGTTAATTATGTCTAATTCAGGGAACACCCAAAGCTTAGCGGTACCCAAAGTTCAGTGGCATTCACTGAATCATTCAAAAAGGCTCCTCTCCTGAGAGCTGAACTTGCACCATCCATCCATCCTATTCAGGATCATGGGTGGCAGAGCCTATCCCGGAGGCTACAGGCACAAGGCAGGGAACAACCCAGGATGGGGCACCAAGTCACCCAGACATACAGGCAATTTGGCAACTACAATTAGCCTCAGCATGTTTTTGAACTGTAGGGTATGAGGAGGAAACGCCACATCAACACAGGGAAAGCATGCAATCTCCACACACGGAACCCCTGGTGGAGATTGCATTCCTCATCCAAAAGGTGTGAGGCAACAGTGCTATAACCACTGCACCACTGTGCCACCTCGGCCTGCAGCATCAGCTTTACAAATATAAATTACTGTTGTATTATATAAGCCAAATGTCCACACCCAGTGTATGGCAAAATGCTTTATTTTCTGTATCTTTAACTGCAACTAAAAACCATCCGCAACTATTTTGTCCTTCTGTATCGAAAACTGGGGTATAATGTCAGGTGGTCGATTTCATGCTGAGGCTAATTATCCAGAAAACATTATCATTTTCATGCACAAAAAAGGCAATTGTCTAGGGAAGCAAAGCGATCACACGTATTGCCGCCTTCTCAGTCACGCATGCAATCATAGAAAATGACAATGCTGCACTTTGTTCCTTTGTTACAGGTGTACTCTTTATGCGTTTGGCCTAAGCAAGATTGTGTATATTACCATCCTACTGAAACATGCATAACAACACACATTTGTGTTTGAACCAGCCTGTGACCAGAAGAAAAACTGTTTATGGGTGTTAAAACAAAGGTTCTTCTGGAGACAGAGGCGACCGTTTGCCATACAGAGCTTTATCTTTTTTTCCCCCCACAACATAATTAGATTGACCAACGGCAAGGGACAAACTGTTCTGTCAGGAGGCAAGACATAATTTGGAAAGTATAGCACAATTTTCTGCCTTGGACACAAAGTAATTACTGCAAATGGGGGAACTTCAAGGTGTGTGTGTGTGTGTGTGTGTGTGTGTGTGTGTGTGTGTGGTCCAGGTATGCCTTACCTTGTGGGGACCAATGTGTTTTTTTACCTTGTGGTGACCAGTTTCCTGGAATTCTATTGGATTAAAATGATTGTATCGCAAAACAAATGTACAATTAATGCTTCAAATAAATTTACACAAAATTATTAATTATGCAAGACATACTGGCAATATTGGGTCCAGATATATTTTAATTTCATGATTATGATTTTCCTTAAAATGTAGCTTAGTTGTTTTTTAGACACCTCATACTGCCATTCCCCCAGGGATCAATAAGGTATATCATATTGCAAATAAAGCAAAGCTTTTGTAGAGTAACCAAAAATCATGTTTATTTCCATTTGTGTATTAATAGGATTGTGACTGATTCAGCAATTTGTATTGATTTTGGTTAATCCCACTTCAGTAAATGTGGCTGATATTATCTTCCAAAAACAACAGAGGAAATACAGTGGTCACCTTCCACCTCTCGTGCTAGAGAGTTAAAGTTCATGGTGGAGAATAAACAAATGAAAAATGACTCGGTAGAAAGAATGGTCAATGTTATATTGCTTTGAGATGAAAAGACACCACACATGTTCCCTTGGTAAGCTGCCGTCATGCATAACTTTGCACACTTCCTTACGGTCCGTGTAATCATCGTGTTTGTTTTCTCATGCATTCTCCTCATTGGTTACGTCTAGCCCTGTTGTCTCAGAAATCACCTCCTCGTTCCTCAAAATGACAATGACAATGTTGTTAAAACCATCCCTGTTTTGGTGGTGTTGTGGACTCCCTCTGAACGATGACACTGGTAACAGGTATTTCTGCTCTCACTGAGGTGGGATATTGTCTTTTAGTCCTTGAGGATGTGACAGGAATTCTGCATTAATGCAGTACAAGCAAGCGCATGCATAAAGAGGATGAGGGGGGAAAGTTCAGTTTTTTTTGTTTTTGCTTCTACTTGGGAAAAAACTCAAAGTGATAATTAACCAAATATGAATGGATTAATGCATTGATTCATTTTACTTTATTGTACAAATTCCTCATAACTCCCCTCTGATCTCTTTCCAAATAAAACTGATTCGTTGCCAGATTTTCTGGATGCCATGCCTCACACTCCAATATAAGCTTTAATAATTGATATTGTTAAATAATTTAATGCAATACAAATAATTTCTAAATTGGTCACATTTTTGATTAAAGAAATAAACAAAAAATGCTTTAATGATCAGAGAGGCAACCTAGAACAATTCAAATGTTAAGGAACTGTAAAGTTTCACTTACTGTTAAATGCTAAGATTCAGCCGTTAACATCAATGGAGAGCTATTACTGCTTATAATACAAGCATTAAGAATGGAGGGAAAAATAAACTGGAAAATTGGATTTTTATTATTTTTCAACAAATTACTGAAAGTAACTGGTGGATCATCGGAAAATCTATTAATTTTTCACAAAAAATATAACTGGCATAATATGATATGAGCAATAAGAGGAAAAACAAGAGCATGAAATTAAAATGTACATATGAAGTGCAAGGTATCTTATACCACCCAAAACATTTACCAGCAGACCTCTTTACTCTAGGAAAAAAAACAGCCTTAGTATAGTTCACTGCTTCCAAACTATAGATCACCATACTGCTATTACACAGGTGACCTATAACAGTACAATACTCTATGACTGTATGTGCAGAGATAATAGTGAAGCAAGACTCATGGTTGGTTTAGACAGACATAAAATGGGTGGTTGGGTGGATGACAAACAAAATTCATCCATCCATCCACCAATCCATCCATACATTTTCTGTAACCATGTGTCTTATTCAAAGTCACAGGTATCCAGAGTCTTTCCCAGATGCTACGGGCGCAAGGCAGGGGACAACCTAGGATGAGGCACCAACTCATAGCAGAAAATTAAATTTGAATAAATAGAAAATAAAAAGTCAACATGTGCAAAAGCCATTAATATGAATCCAATAGGACTACAATCTCATTGGGGAAAAATTATATGAAATATTACAAGATAAAGATTATTAATAACAGAGATAAAGTGTTGTGTTGGCTACACAGTCCACCTTCATCAGACAGCTTTGTTTGATTGAGCACCTTGGGGAAAAATGGAAATTTAATTTAATAAAGTCTGTGTAGGTACAACCCTTGCTTCATCACAGTGACAGCAGTCTGTGGCTACTGGGAATTACAATATGGTTTTGCAAGGGAAACAAAGCCCATAAGATAGCAAATTGGTGTTTTCCAGATGACGAAAGTGATGCGTCAAATGTATTTATGTGTTTGCATTATGAGTGCATTTGTTGTATTATACTCCATATGCAGAATTCCTGATGATAATTTTCAGCAAAATTTAGGCCGAGTGATAAAAGTGAATTCATAACTCATAATTCACTTTTATGTTTTTTTTTCTGAGAGTAAATTTATTAGAGAGAAAATGTTATATTATTCTGTCACAAACAAAAATCAAAACAAAAACACACTATCATCAGTGGGCAGAAATATTAGGCAATCATAAAGTAAGTGGATTTTCCTCATTTCAGTATCTGCAAACATAATAATTTAAAAATGTTTTAGTTATTCAGTCTGTGCAAATAATAACAAACTGCCAGCCATTCTATAAAATCCACTACACCAAGCTTAATGTCCTGTGCAACCACCTTTCTCAGCAATGATAGAGTGATGAGCCTCTTATCCATTGAACCACTCAAGTTTTTTATTTTTATCAGACCCTATATTAGCTGCAGCAGCTAAGACCACCTGCGAGGTGAAGCTCTGAGAACCGTGCTTCTTGCCACCTTGGTAAATCTCATACTTTACTAAGACCCAATAGTTCTCAATGGGGGTTAAGTCAGGCATTGATGCAGGTCAGGTCATTAAATCATCCTTGACCAATTTATGGAATGCTCTGATGCATGCAAAGGGGCATTGTCCTTCATGAATATCAAAAATGTTTGAAAGCTGCTCACTACTTCTTGTGCCAGCGTTTAAGGTGTCTTCTAGAAACTGTCAGTAGATCTGAAGTGATTTTTGTGCCAACTGTAAGTTTAAAACATCCTACAACTTCATCACTAATAATTGCAGCTCACAGCATCACTTCTCCATCACCTTGTAGGTACTTGAATAAGATATCCATCTATGGACTCATCCACCTGATCCATCAAGAGTCACTCCCGTATTATCTGTACACAAAACTTCTGTACCATCAGCCTTGAGACATGTCCGTGCCCGTTGTTGATGTTTGAGCTTGTGTGCCTTGTTGAGCGGAAGTTGTCTGTGCCTTTGTGACTCCTAATACTTCCAGTAACTCCATTGAGATTGCAATTAATAAAAATGGTTACTTTTGATGCTAAAGGGTTTCTGGAAGACTCCCGTTTATTTTAATTCAAATCTTGGCAGTTTGTGTCTTTTTTCTCTCTACTTGTCTCTTCCATCATCCTTGGATGTTGGACACAAAGCACTTTATCGTACAATGACTTTTTAAAAGTCTGGCCGTTTTGATTGTTTTGCATCCCTCTGACTGGCACTTTACTATTTTGTTTTTTCCCTGCTCTCTTTAAGGTCCTTTTTTGGCCCATTTTGGTAGTAACAATACTTCAGACAGGAAAATACTGAGCATCCTTTCTTTTTAAACAATCCATTCTTAACTGGAGATTCATTTGGACTAAAGATACTGGTGTGATGAAAAGATACAAGTAAAATACATCATTGGCTAATAATTGTGCAGGCAGTGTGCAAGGTCTCACTCTGATGCATGGGCGTGCTTTGCCAGTGGCACAGAAGAGGGCAGCTACAGTCGTCACCGCCACCAAAATAAATAAGACCAGTGTCATGTTGTCTCACATCATCTGCTCCGTTGGATTAAACTACGGCATCTTATAGAGAGATGAAACTACAAGTAGTACCAAGTAGGTCATCTCTCAGGTCAGTCATCTTTAATATATAACTTTATATTGTTAAAAGTGCTGGCGGTATATATGCTCCCATTGTTTTGCCTCTCTGTCCTTCTCATTCGACATACTTCTGACCCACAGTCGGATTCCCACCCACATATACATTCTCAGCAATGCTATGCTCGTAACAAGATAAAATAACAACAATCCGTAATATATTTCCTAATTTTCCTCCGTGTTCACGAAATTAGAATGTCCAATAATTCAATTTCTTATAAGGCTCACTGCTCAACACACACAAAAATAAGCCAGGGGGTAAGGATGGGTGTGAATTGTAGCATACATTTCCATGGAAGCGTGTGCTGTGGCCGCCCTTTGCTTGTTGCAGTTGTTCTAAAGGCTACATGTTCCATTAGGGGAGCTAACATGCTTGCCAGGGAGCTCTATTTGCCTGACATCCCCCACAGCTTGGCATGTGCCTGACTGGTAGCAGAGAAACCCATTTTAGCCACCTTCCAGCACCAAGGCCAATCATGACATTCCAACGCAAACAGTTAATAGGCGGCAGCACGCACTGATTAGAGAAACAGTCACGTTTAAGATCTCAATATTGAAAGTGACAGCTCCATACAAATCAAATATAATTTGTTTATATTCCATTCTACTCCTATCATTTCAGTTATAATAAGCGAGATCATTTGCATCTGCATTTGCCTTGTTAGACTAAGGACAGATCCCTGCCTTTACTTGCAAATTAGGAATTGAAGTCATTTTTGAAACGTTGCAATGTGGGAAAGTGGAATAAATGAAATGACAAACGCAGACAGAAAATGTTGAAACATTGAGACTTGAAATTGAATTTTCTCCATACAGCAGCGATCTGTTATTAAAGATAGTCTTTCTGCAAGGTTAAAACATTTTTTTTAATAATTTCTTAGTTTTGAGTATGAGTTGTTTTGTTTTTTTGTAGCCTT
>JABFDZ020000002.1:23041398-23056596 GCA_019775955.2 Pollimyrus isidori
AGATTTACTGGCTCTGGGTAATGTCATCTGAAAGAAGTAATTTTGATATATATAATGTTTTTTAAAGCACATAGCACTCCCTAATGGGTAATGATCGCAGATATTAATACAATAGTTCTTCCATCTCCCTTTGTGTGCCTCTTATTGTTTGGAATATTTCTTCAAAGGAACAGTAACACTGACTTTGATTCAATAAAATGGTGACTTTCAGCTGATGATGCAGCAGATGCCTGTTGTTTACATTTAAGTCCTTGACTAGTCCCCCCCATACATATGGAAGCACAGGGAGGCACGCAGTCTGGCATGCGTCATTTCATATACTACTCCTTATGAGCATTTGACCTTCAGATCTCTTTGTAGTGTGACCGACAATATGAAGACAGGAACAGTGAAGCTTCTACATTAGCCTGCGTAAGCATGTCACCAAATGCAATGCTTACACATATACATATACTGTTTTTATTTTTCTTCACATGTTGCACTAATGTTACTAGTTTTATCTTACCATACTTTATTCTAATTAATTATAATTCCACATTTATAATGAAAAGGAGAAATAAAAAGCACTTTAATGCAAGTATTCGTGCTATGTGAAAGGACTGATAAGGAAAATTCAATTTAATTGGGTAACAAAAGACTAATTTAAAAATTAAACAAAAGAAACCTCCCCTTAATGCTAAGTGCTGGAATTAACATATTGTATGTTGCACTATCATCCACAAGCACCATTTGATTTTCATGTACACAACGTCTCTTTCCTGTCACCTTCCCCTGAAAGGTCTGGCAGCTGCAGTGCTCTATACGCTATTGGTCCCATGTGCACCTATGACATTACCGTGCAGTGTCATGGCTCAGGGCCTCTTCCAGCACGCATCCCCGTAAACATGGCCGATTGATCTGCTGCCAAACACCACAGGGGATGCCTCGTCTGTGAATGAACCTATGCCACACTTGCAGCTTTACTCCATTTGTGCTCAACAAATAAAGCAATGCAAAATTTCCACTTAAACTGCAGCTTTGCTCTCTTTGGGCTCAGTTTACAAAACTACTTCATATGCTTGATATGTTTAACTAATTGCTGTTATACCCCCCTGAAACCCAAGGAAGAAAATGCCCTTCAATGTCACGTTTTTTTTGTCTTTGGAGGAAATAAGAGATCTTACAATCCAGATTTTTTTCCAATTCATTTTTATTTTTAATTTCACAGCATGTCCTCTTTAGTGTACAACAGGAATAAATATGTTTCCTTACATCAGTAAAAAGATGCAAAAACAAAATGTCCACTACAATGGACATAAATGAATAGGTGGGGTCTCAGGAGGATATAGGCCAGGGGTGGAGGTTTTTGGGAAAAGCTGTAAGTCAGCTGTTCAAACCCAGGTGTGAAGACTCTACAGCCAATCAGTTCACTAATTAGTGATCTAATTAAGGAGTTGCAGCGAAAACCTGCATATATACCGGCCCTTTGTGGATAAGATTGGCCACCCCTGATATAGGCAGTCCTCAGGTTACTAATGAGATCCATTCCCTTAGTCTGTCTTCAAGTCTAATTTGTAGGTAAGTAGGAAAAATAATAATAATGTACATAATAACACTAATAAGAATAACTATAATAATAAAAATTATTATTTTTATCATCATCATTATTACTATACAGGTGCCATACGGTACAGTACTGTACTGTACAGCATCTTGAGTTGACAAAATGCTGAAGCCCTGCAATGTTCTCAAGAGTAACACAAAGTGCATGTATTCATTATTATCAACCATTGTACTTAACCAAGATATTTATATAACATGCTTTGCAGCCTCTCATAAGTACAACTTATCTGTAAGTCTGAGAAATTAAATCACCTTCCAAAGATAATTTAAATCCATAATGTAACATGTTTTGTGTGGTGGGTATCTGTGAAAATGTTATTTCTAATGTTGGTCATTTACTGAAAGATAGTCTAATTGGCTGATTCTCTATTACTAAAAGCAGAGCCTGACATCTCATTGAAAGTTTATGACTTAGGTTTATACTAATTCATGCCGGTTTTATCGTAAAACACACTAAAACAGAGCTTTTGGTGATCACAATAATGGTTTGTTTAGCATTTAGAGGTCACATCCTCCCACATCCGCTCATACTGTTTGGGGAAGTTCCAGCCCAAATAAACCTTCTGAGTACCTGGAATTTCTCTAGCTATGGAGGTTTAAGGTTGGCAAAGCCTTGGTTGACCAATAAAAATACATCACATTCTCTGAAATGGTATTTTACGGTAAATTTAAACTCACTATATAGAATCGCTCGAGAGTAGATTTATTTCCTGAATGTGTTTTTCAAAGGATGAAACAATGGTCACATTAAATTCAAAGCTCAAAATTCCCTCCAAAGCAATGTTTTAGAAAATGAAAAAATGAAGAATTAAATTAAATGGGAAATATACAGTAAGTGTCAGAGTTTGACTATATAATCCTTACGGCAACACTGTATACCTCAAACTATGTAGAAATGCACAGTATATTAAAAAGACATAAAAATGAAAGAAAAATATACTCAATACAGAGACCTAGTACCAGGGAGTTTTCCACAGTTTTCCCTTCAGCCTGTAGCATTGGAATCCAAACTGTTGTACTTAATTAACTCCTATATTATCAGAATCCTCCAGAAGATGCAAGAACCCCATTCAGCTATTAGCTTCCTTTTGTATAAAAAGCCTGAAAACAACTTTAAGAAGTTAAGTTTAATGTGAAAACTGCAAGAATTAGCTAAGAACTGCTGAGTTGAAGCATTTCCAAACACAGACCTCCTAATGTGTAAGTTGGCAGTGCAAGTAAGCAAGTGTTTATATTCGCTAGGTTCAATTTCTGCAGTTCCGCCTAGAGGAAGCGAAGGATGAGCTGAATCACGGCAATAACCAAATGTAAATATACTAAAGGTCTCTGCCTTACAAATGAGCCTGATGTCGAGGGCTCTGCTTTCAAAATGATTTTTCAGGGTTTAGTGATCCACTGCAATAGTTAAATTACCATTTTATCAATTAATGTCACACCCAAGGCTAATTTCACTTCATGGAAAAAATCCATAGCCCAAAAAAAAAAAAACATGCAAATTTTGAGTTGATTTCTGTCCAAATTATATCACAGGGCTCCTTTGCAAGAAGACATCCTGGACTTCCACAATATACCAAAACTGTGAAAATCCACATAACAAAGGGATCTGCTTGCACGGAGACAAGCCAGAGATGGATATGTGGCAATGGACAGACTGAGCTCCTGGAAGGAACATACTTGTTTTTACTTATAAAATATGCAGGGTGCTGACTGACTGCTTCGCACAATGTGTCCACAGTCCCCTAAATGCAGCATTGCAGTGGATTCTTACAGCCGTAGATGTGCCATCAATCGTAATGGCTTCACGATGAAGGAGAACAAGCTGCAGTATGGCTGCAATATGCAGTAGCCATAAACACATATTCTCACCTACCCACACAAGAATGCTCCTCTGTATAATCAATGTAATGCCATATACAGGCAGACTGATGTATTGCCCAACAACACAAGGTAATATAAGACTGGGCAATTAATTCTTTTTCAGGATCTGCAGTTTCAGGAGAGCTGTGTTCTCTGTGTGCTGCGATAATTTGCTTTTATGTTACATCGTTATTTTGTCAGTGTTTATGAAAATATGCAAAATGACACTCGTGCACACGCACGCGCACGCACACACACACACACAAACACACCTAATCAAAGCCCTCACACATGCTTCTTGGGGAAAACATAGCGTTTTACTTAATCTAAGAAATCAATAGGGTGGGAAGGGGGGAGAGCAGCAAGACTCTTGAATAAATTAGACAGGTTCCCTGTAAATGATGTTCAGCCACAGAGCTCTCATTGGCCGTGCCTTTTTTTGATGTGTGCTTTCCTATCAATTAGTCAGCCTTGCTAAGAAGCCCATGAATGTCAGGTTGCGCATGGAGATGCGGCAGGGCATGTCTCTGTTGGGTTTTCAAATCCGGCGTCTTGTTTCACCTGAAATGCGCTTTATTCTTCATCGCTTCCGCCGTCGCAAACCTTACTGATCTGAAACCCATTGCTGCACAGCCAAATATAACGAGGGAGCTTAAAAATCAGCAGTTTGACACAGGCTTGCTTGGTTTTTCCTTTAGATTTCACTAGACAGGAAATTTAAAGACTGTTCTGAAGCTCTGCTCAGCTGGAAGCAGTGGGCAGATACCTACGGTTCTAAGACTTCAAGAATTTAAGAGCAGGGACGCTGAGCGACTGCAGCAAAATCATCTGGAACCCAATTGATTTTATTAGGCAAAAGGAACTGGAAACCTGCACCAGCTAAACCAGTGTACGTGAGCAGGAGAGACTCCTCGTCAGTATATTGAACTCTGAGGACATTGATCCCCGGTTTTGTTGTTGTGAGATAAAGTTTTCACATTGTTACATCTGCACTAACAAGAAGGAAGACCTCTACAAACATAAACTGACACACTTAGAATTAACACGGAATGCCTGAGTGAGTCAATAATCCTCATTCTCACACCTTCACTCCACCATGTCCTACTGCAGAGGTCTGTATAAATATGGGGTCATAGAGGTGAACGTTTTGATCCAGTAACAGTCATAATTTATCTCACATATATACAGTGCTCACAGAAAGTCTTGTGAATTCAGTGAAAACACTGGAAATGTTTAGGTGGTATATCAAAAATCATTACTTATTCATTTATGTACAAAAATATATATCACATTACAAACAACCAGTTGTTTTAAAATAAAAAAAATCATTTCAAATAGCAATAAATCAAAACCCAAACTGAATTAAAATGTTCACTGAAAAGCAGTTTCATTGGTTCCTTTTAATTAATAACACCTTTGCAATAACATAGAACACCGAACATTTGTGATTAATGACAAGAACAGAACTGAACCTTTCTGTCAAAAAATTATGACACTTAATAAAAAAAAAGTCTATCTGGAGGATATATGCAGATATTTACTATTGCTATTATTACTATATATATATATATTGTATATATAAACACATCTGTGAGTGTGTATAGCTCTCACAGAAAGGCTATTTTGAAATATCACATACAGAATGACTTTTAAGCATAGCCACCTCATCCCACCTTGTCTGGCATCAGCCAGCAGTAACATGTCATTTCAGTGTGGAAAACAGGGAGGAGCAGGAGATTACGGGGGAACAACAATCCACAATTCTTTCATGTAAAAAGCTGGAAAGCTTTTAAAGTGTTGGCATTGCCTTGGGTGATGTATTTTTGCACACAATTGATCAAGTTTGCATCAAGATGGCCTTTATTTTCCATTAATCTAGGGGGAAAAAGTATTTCAATTGTACACTGCAAAACCTTTACTGAACTCAAAAAAAAATCTCTGTTCTGGAGCTTCTGCACTTGCCATCAGTGTTTTTGTAAATGGTTTTTCCTTAGCCTGAAGGAAAACAGATTTTAGACAGAATAAATAGATTTTGAATGGAATAAAGTGAACAGTTTACATAAATATAAGAATCGATGGTTTCATTGTGGAATAATGAGAAATATCTAAGTAGCATTGACTTAACAGAATCTTGCTGCCGTGTGAATTTCTCCCGACTGACCACCTCTATATGGCTCAGTCTATAAATAATAGCTGACCCATCTTCCTAACGCCAAAGCTTATGGGGTAGCCCGCTCAACCAGGACCGCATAGCGCTAACCACCTTTCCCATGTAGCTTTGCCTGTCGACCTCATTGGCTGGGTCTTGCCACAGTGATTCAGTGATTTTCTGTACATATGCAGGGAGAGACTCAGGGGTGTTGGGCCAACCTGTCAGTGTGCCGTCATAACTTTATTAGTCAAGTTGAACCCTCTCAGCACGGATCACCTGGTGCTTACAGCCTCCCCCCCACCCCCCATTTTGCCAAGACTGGCACTCCCACATGTCCCCGATAAGACCTCTCCTGAAGGCTGCGCCATCATATGACAAAACCACCGTCACACTTCCACTGTTGTGGCTGCACTGTAGCGAGCGCAGTGGGAATCGGCTCTGTTTTGCTAAAACTCCCGCTTGTATCTGCCCTCCGCATTCTGTTCCCCGTGAAGGCTGTTTCCATTTGCCACCGGCGCCATGTTACTGATGGGGCAACGCAACCTGGCACACGCATGTGGTGGCGATGATGGGGGAGTGGCCAGGTCGCCGGCCCCGCGAACGACTGCAGGAGCAATCGCGGCCATTCGCGAGAAGCAATCACCGCCTCCCATCAACCCCACACGCTCACTCCCTTCATGGTTATAAACCATCAGTAGCAGATTAACAGAATCGCACCATATAATCTCCTGAACTAATAATAAAATAACGCGAATGGCAACAATGAACAATGAGGCAGACAGAGTGCACAGTTAGCAGACAAGTTTGCATACAGCAATTATATTTAAAAACAAAGAACAAACATCAGAATTTTAGGGATTTAGAAGATTATTTTTTAATGTTCACAAGCACAAAACAGCCTATAAGGCAAATTAAATTATCTTTAAAATTCTATTATGACATTATCCAATTAAATGTTCAGATATTCTTCTAAATTGCAGCCATCAATGTGCAATTAAACCCCACATCCGATAAATAGGAAACCATTTTAGACTGCTATTTGTGAATGAGATTTAATGACTGTAACTCTAGTAAGCAATTAAATGCAAAATTCTTATTTAAGTGTCAATGTCGAAAACGTTAATATGACAACTAATATAATGTCTACAAATATGTGCTCTTTTCAGCTTGGTTAACAGAGCTAAAACAGGGATTAATAAAACGAAAATAAACTATAGAACCTAGGAGGACAAGAGTGCAGAAAGAAAAAATTTTTTTTGGAAGGTCACATGTTACCCTCTGTATACAGAGCACACTGTGACAATATAAAGACATAATTGGTATTTAAATTGAAATTAGTACTTGCTATAGCTTTCAGTGCATAAGCATATACTTTATTATCTCTGATCTCCCTTTGATAGCTCAAATACACTGCTATAATAATAAGGTACCAATGTCTTATGCAGATGAAGAATTGCAACATGATCCTTTCATAAACATGGAATATAAACTGTGGTGCTTCCTGGGAGTCACGCTGGAAACAAGTGAAGTGTTGTAATCAAAATGCTTTAACTTAGCAATAATGAAGCAAGGGTTCCACAGTGAAATCACACTATTGTATTTGATTGGCCACACTGCATGGGCTCATGGACGCATGGATGCATGGAGGCATAGGCGCATTGATGCATGGACGCATGCTTGCATGGCAACTGAGTCAATGTCCCAGCAATTAAAATAAGGTCAAAAGATTATACCGCAGACACCATTTGTTTGTATTCTTCTAAGTATAACTTCCTTTCTATAACGCTTAAAGTGAAATTACCACAAAATATCTGAAAGAGTATCTGGGAAATGACCTAGTGGCTCATTACGTGCTCTATTTAAAATCAGGAAGTCACAAATATGCTATTTAGGCCAAATCAACCTAATTTAATATAACAGATGCAACCTGTATAATTAATGCCCAACATGCAGTAAGGCTTACCATGGTAATGTCGCTCTCCTTCCTTGTTTAAAGTCAACATAACTCATCCAGTTTAGGATTCACTATATGAAATGATTAAACTCATTAAAATACTGCCTTGTGCCAGATTTGGGTGCTTTTAACCCTGAGGGACACGAAGGCGTTGTAGCTTGCAGTTATGGTGACACTGACAGGTGAGTCTAATGTGCTGCAACTAAAATGTCAATAACTTTTATTCAATCACAAAAACAATTAGAACTGCATTATGACTGAAATTAACATTGCTTTCTGAGGCATTTCTGTATCATTATTGAAACAGCATTAACGAGTACTGTACTAAACACCCTAACCTTAGCAAAATAATTATGGCTCAGGAACATGATAGAAAACCAGAATACAGACAATAAACCACTACAGAGTCATATCTCCCAGGAAAAGATAACCTTTTCAGTATGTTTATTTAGCTGTTTAGAATGCAGATAGACTCCGTGTACGCTTGGTAATACTGTATCACCGTTCTAAGCTTAGACATTGCAGCCTTTTTGTAGAAGCTGAAGTTCTTCTTTGATCTTCAGTTCTGCCTGTACAGTGACTCTGACTCCACTATCCAGTTACTGTGGTTACATGTTGGACTCAGATGACAAGCCCAGCTGATCAATGCAATCGCTCCATTCTTTCTCAGGATGTGGGCAAATGGTGTGAGATGACTCTATCGGTGAAATGGCTGACCCTATCAAACGGGAATCATTATAACGCATCACCGGTTCGGGGTGGACTTGCGATGCACGTTCCCGTTAATTCCAATCGAAACAGCACGACATAAAAGTACGACTCATAAACTACAAGTATCGTATGCATCCATGTGTATGACAGAACGTAAGAAGTTCCAAATACTAGATATAAATGAAATGTGTATCTTTTAGTTAAACCGAGAACATTTGTAGTAGCAAAGACAAGATCCAACAATAAGTCTTGCAACTGCCACAAATGAAATGCTATTTAATTGAGGGAAAAAACAAGCGCGTCACTTTTACTGTTCAACATTACTGTTATAGCCTATTTCAGATTAAAAAAAAACGTGTATGATCAGTTAATGTGACCTTCATATATGCTCTTTAGGATAAACGTTACTGTGTACCGTTACGACGCAAACATTGTAAAAATACCTGTGAATAAAAAAGAATATGCTTTGAGCGGGTTTTATTTTAAATAATTCAGGATTGTGCGTAACGCAGCCGCTTCAGCTTTAACCCGAAGCTCAGTCCACGTGAGGGTAGCGTGTTTCTATTGATCACCCAGAAGAACCGACAAACGCGGCACTTGCGCTTTGCAGCCGGGGATGCGAGAGATGGTGCTTTAATTCAACGTCAGATCAAGTTTGATCAATATCCCCCTGCTGGCCCAATTGGAAGAGCCTTATTCACAATCAGATCCGCTACTCTCGCCACCACCATCTTTGGGATAAGTCCCTGTTTTTTTTCCAGTGGCAGAAAATTTGCTCTGCAACCCGGTTTGTACCTCAATGAACCTAATTGGTGCAGAGTGGAAGAGCATAAATCTGGAGGATTTCCTTTAAGTCCGCGGTTGTGTACATGATTTTGCCTTATCAGATTCCTTTTAGGAGTTGAATTTAAGGTTGGAGAAAATGGCACATAGTGCGCTGCTTTTCTTATTGTGCTTTTTCCGCACATCTCTGGCCGGCTTCCCTAACCAGATAAATATAGGTAAGTTGCTTTTTATTCTTAATACATATCGCTCGATTGGATCCCTTGTTTTTCCATGTGTGGTACATTCGATTAATCCTCACACGACAGTTTTTTAGATAATAAACTAATGCTGATTTGTAGCAGAAGTACCAAGTGGTTAAGTTGGCAGATGATGAACTTGATTCAGAGTAGAGCACTGCAGCTGAAGAATATTCGTGTAATCATCAGTCCTTCATAAGCTGTTTTGTTTATGGACTACAAATAAAACCCATATGTGAATCAGGTTAATAATAAATTGTGAAGAACCTAAATGCAGAAGATCATACATTAAATTAACAGAATACGACGCGCAAAAGTGATCACCCTTGGTGTTTAGGGCTTATTTTTCACGCCTCTAAAATACCTGCATTATTAAAAGGTGATTGTACGAAGCGTGTCGTAATTTTAATTATTTGAACACTTGAATGTAAACTGTATGCAGGAGTAAGTCTGGATTTTAGGTCAAATTTGGCTGGTAGACTGAATGCGTTTGTTTTCTCTTTGCTCACCAAAACAACATGGAGATATATTATCGCTTCGTAGGCATTAGAATGGAGAAAGAAGGTATCTTAAATTTCTAGATAGATGGAAAAAAAATCTTTTCTCTCTCTAGGGGGACTCTTCATGCGAACAACGGTGCAGGAACACAGCGCCTTTAGATTCGCAGTTCAGCTCTACAACACCAACCAAAATGTGACCGAAAAACCTTTCCATCTGAATTATAACGTAGATAACCTCGAATCATCCAACAGCTTCTCGGTTACCCACGCATGTGAGTATCCCGTTTCATATAAACACAGATCACTGCATTTTGCTGTCATGGTTAGCGCTTTTGAAAACGCAGGTTATCTCTATGACTTAACATTTCCTCACTTCGTTCTCGTCGTATATATGTGGACCATGGAGACTATTGCGCATAAAGCTGTTTAGTTAAATAATTCCACAATTACATAAAAACTCTGCCACTAGATATACTGCAAATTGTCAGTTTGCCATTACGTAACTGTTTTTTTTTTTTTTTTTTGCTGTTCTTGAACTTAGAAATACAGTTCAGATGCACTATATAGAGTTCAGTGAGTTTTTTTTTCGTATTATAGCATTCCGGTGCATTCCCCTATTGTCGCGCAGCTTGTTCTAATTATAAACGCAAACTGTACTATAATATTAAATCAAAACAAGTATTATTTTTCTATTCATTGAATAGTGTCTAGATTGGAAAAGATTTTCCTAACTTTTTGCATTATTTATTCGTATGTCATAGCTAAATTATACAATATAAAGGAGATTATATTGGTGCTGAAAAGCAAGGATGTGTAAGATATTGCATATATTTAGGTTTTACGTAATATGTCTGTCAGCTGCAATGTGTAATTCCTATGTTTATTTGCTAACATATTATTCAGAGCATCAGTTTACACTCAAATGCTTAGTATGGTTGGTTCGCGGATCAACTTTAATGGATATTTACACAAGATAAATATAGTAGTTGTGGTTTGATGACAACAGAAAAGATGGGGTGAAAGTGTGGGAGTTGGTTACAATCTCTGTCAATGTGAACTTCATTAGAGTTACTAACAGATGATTGCTGCACCATTTTGGTACCATTTGAGCTTAAACAAGGCAGCCATGTTAGCATGAGGAACAGCACTTCGTTGTCTGTATAAACATTTTACACAAGTCACCTAACTTGTCCCATAAAATTGATCGTTTATCTGACAAAGTCTACATATTAACCTTTTTATAGTCACTGCTAGGACTTTATAGTAATGTAACTATGGAAGACTGCTCATGTCCACTCTGTGCTAAACTTCATAAATGGGTTTGCCATATTTCAGATTTTCAATCCCACTACACATTTTGCCTTTTTTAAAAAACTGCCTCTTTACTAAAACAGTGAAAGCAAACATCTTGCACGATGTAACATCTTACATTTCCACATGTTTGGTAATCTTCACTTAGTTTCTCTTAAGCTGCTGATCAATCTTCTAGCAATATTCAGAGTAATTTCAGACAGGAAACTGTAATTCAGTACAAAATACCCCCCTCACTGTAATGTCATTCAGCGCTGGTACTAGTTTTTTCGCCATTGGAAAACCAATACCTTGAAGTACTGTACTTTTGCTACTTTCTCAAAGTACCAAAAGTACAGTACCTGGTGCGGTGGGAAAACACCCTTATACTTTGTAGGCATGTGGAAGACAAAGAAAGTATCAGAATTAGAATTAGCTTGACAATAAACATAATACAAATATGACACTTATTTCTGTTTGATTTATGATGAAAGAGTTGGTACAGTCTAGTGGGGAAAAATGGCTGCCTCAAATACCATGCACTGAAATAAATAGTTACCTCTTGCAACTTTGTCACCAGTATTATTGAGAAACGTTGGACAGTGTTAGCTTGAAAGGATATTAGCCCAGCTTTTTATGGAACTAATACTTAAGGAGTTAGTGTGTCAGAAGATTCATTGTGTGTCATCTGAATGGCTGTAGTCGCATTGTTCAGATCTTCAAGGAATAAGAGAAGGATTCAGTTTGCTGTTGGATTTTCTGTACTGCATTGTGTCTGTTAGTTTCCACCACAACAAGCCCCATGTCCTCTGGAAATGTGTAGGAGAAGTTGCCTGTTCTGTTTTATTTATGGCATCCATTCCCGAGATACGGCATGCCTTTCGTGGGACATAACGAACCATTCTGAAGTGATTTATTAAATGAACATAACGGCTTGATGTAGCACTTATCCTGTGATGTTTCTTCTCCTGTTCCCATCTGCTTTTCAACACGCTATTATTTCTGGCAGATACCAACTGGTATTAAAGGTAAAAATAAAGTTTTGCCTAGATTCAGATTTGGTATGGATCTCATTAGTGTTACATCCCAAACTTTTGACAGAGTATGAAAACATTCAAATTCACAAAATATTTTATATTTCTTTGCAGTGACTATATTTGGAGTCTCAGCTTCTTGACAGGGTGAATGTATTGGATGTGCTCTGTCATTAGATTGTTTCTAGAAGATCGACACTCTTTCTTCAGTGAGGTCCATATACGGTGAGCCAAGGTTGTGCTATATTGCTCCACCCTAGTTATCTAGGCTCAGCCTTGCTCAGCTTGGCTTGGCCTGGTTTGGCCTCCCTTCCATTTAAGTCTGTTCTCCTGTGCCTCTGCAGTGTCATCTCATTAGCACACAGGTCTCATATTGCCTCACTGCACTGTCATTGCAAGAAGAACAAAAAAGAAAAACCCAAAGAAAAGCACTATGCACCTTCATAGTCAAGGGATGAACATACATGAAGATCAGCAGGCTCAACGGAGTGGAAGGGGAGGGGGCAGTGGAGGGTAAAGGCATCCTCTCGATGCCGTCGATATCTGTCCGCCCTTATGAGAGGTCGGCGGGATGTAAACAACGAAGCGGCGAGTGAAACCCTGCGCGCTGCGGCGTTATTCGCGATGAAGAGGCGTCGAGGAGGCGGAGGGCGTGGTTCTGTTTCTGGAGTCTGGTGAATGCGAGGACAGACTGTTTGTGCGATGCGTGCAGTCCCGCAAGGATTGCTGCCCCATTTCTCTTTTCTTCATGCAGTACCTCAGCAGCTCCACTAGGGGAATATTACATATCAGCTACATGCAGATATCTGATGCTATTCAGGGTTCGTCATTGTGGACGATGGCGACGGCCACTGATAGGTTTTTTTTTAACTGCCTTTGAAGCAGATTTTAAACTCCTCATCCTACAGTTGTGTGTTTCGTATAGACTCAGCGGGCGAATATATTTTCAGATTGACTTAAAACAGAGGCATTATTGCTGAAAATGCCTTGTAAATATCAATGACAGGCTAGCTGCCTTTCACCAGAGTCCATACTGAAGCCTTTTCTTCAGCTTCTCACTCACTTCACTGCCCCCCTGAATGTACCAGTTACACCAAGCAAGCAGTATAGAGCTGAAGCCTTCAAAGTCAAATGAAAACAGAAATAAAATGAGCTGTTTCACAGAAACAATCCTGTATGCCACTTTGGTCAAAATTACCCTGTGGTATTATCATAATAAAAAGCAATCAAAAGGTGCACATCTGGACTAATTCTGACTACTGGCAGATTACAAATAAAAAAAATAATAAACATACTCTGTTCTAGCTACGCTTAATTTGCCACTCAAAATAAGGATTTTAAAAAATCCTTTAAATATCACTAGCTTAAAATAATAATTCAGATATCATAAGCTGTGTTAGTACTAATTGGTTAAGAATAATAAAAGTCTGTCCATAATGCTGCTTAGCGGAGGTTCACCATTATGTGTGGTATCTGCATGCCTAATTTGGATGTGCACTGACAGAAATTGATAGGTGAGAAGTATTTAAGGACATGCGCTGTCTGACGCTTTCCGAGGGATGTGCTTTGGATGTTAACGCTACTAAAGCCAGACGCTGCATATGATATCCGAGGGGCGAACACATCTCTCTGAAATCCTGGGAGCCTTTTCCTGGTTTGGCCTGGATCATTTCCTTCTCAGAATGGATAGACAGGAGTGTGACTCAAGTGTCATCTAAGGAACAAAAGAGATGGGGGGTATTTTAATCTGATTTTGAAAGCGATGCAGTTCAAGGCGAGGCGTAGCGTGATTTAATTTCGCACTCCTCCAGGCAGTTTTGTCTTCACTTAAAATAGCCCTAAATGGGAAAGGTCATGCGTTACAATTAAGCGCACCCCCCCATACTCTGCATATCTAGTCCAGGACACATAGCAGGCTAAGGCTAACTGAGGAACGATTTGCTGAGGTTTTATAATCATAAACTAGCATTGCTATGTGTGTGTGTGTTTTTTTTGTTTTAAATAAATTCAAATCACCCGCTAAGAGCAGAAGGCACTAGTATTTGCATACTTGTATTAAGAATTTGACATAATATACATACACTACATTATGTGAGGATAGAGATATTGTGGCCTTGCATATGTAATAGTGGCATTATTGATTTTACCTGCCACATGCACGCACACACGTTGATAGGTCCATTAACATTTTTCTTTTTTTTTTGCACGCAACGCAAAAAGCTCATGTTTAGGGTTTGTCAAGCGTGCCTTAGGGACAGAACACTACAAAGGCCGCAGTACTGGGGGGTAAATTGCCTGCTGTTGCAGCACAATCATTCTTGCCAATAAGAAGTCGACGTCTTTATATCACATATAGACGTGGGATGCATTGGCTTACCTTTAATTTTGTTCGAGTTTAAAATGTGCATCTGCTTTTATTGAGATTTAACAGTCATACTCAGGATTGAAACAAAATACATTTTAAAAAATTAAATGTGCAAAGGCGGCAGTTCCACAGTGTAAGGAATGCCTTTCCATTAGTACAGTCTATTCACACCAAAATGACACATTCAGGTGCACTCTGGTAAGGTGAATTGCTATTGCTAAGCATAATCAAGGAGCAGCACTCATCTGTTTTTACATACTGTGTGTTATTCCCTGAATTGTATGTATTATATAATATCTAGAATAGGTACAGAGGTGAACTGAGAGACGGTTTCAATTGGAAGGGAAAAAAAGTGATCATTTTCAAATGAAACAATATTATTCTGACTGTCAGCCAACGTTTTGCACAGCTTTGTCATACCGGAAGACCTGCTACTGGCTGCCAACACTGTGTACTCCCTGCATAAGTGATTCTTTGGAGCACAAACTACAATCAGATATAAAGACCTTGGTTGAAATGCATCGTGATCCAGATGGCAGTTCCGTGGCTTTTTAGATGTGCTGTCATGCTACGTCTTTGTGTGGCAATGCTACCAAATAGCATCTGATGCGTGATGGAAGCCATCCACATGGGCGGGGACTCTGTATCTCGGGCGGGGGGGGGGGGGGGGGGCGGGGGGGGGGGGGGGGGGGGGGGGGGGGGGGGGGGGGG
>JABFDZ020000002.1:23064308-23094335 GCA_019775955.2 Pollimyrus isidori
CCCCCCCCCCCCCCCCCCCCCCCCCCCCCCCCCCCCCCCCCCCCCCCCCCCCCCCCCCCCCCCCCCCCCCGCGGCAGTCGTCGAGGCGACTAGGCATTTGCTGACGTGAGGGACAGGAGAGGCCTAGATGATGCAGAGTTAACGGGGTGGCAAACCAGAGCGCTGCGTGACATGTCTTAATTCCAAGTATAGCTTTATGAGATTGACTGTCTGTTTAACTAGATAATTTTGTTTTCATTGTTTCTCTGTTGACAGTAACATAGCCCCGTCTCTTTAGGGTTAAACAGATTAAAAATTAAGGAAAGTAGAGGACACAAGAAAATGCTGAGGGGTAATTAATACTCATTACTGATTTACAAGGTGAACTCCACCCTGTGGAAAGACTTTAATCCTCCTTTTAGAATATTTTGGTATTTTTGAAGGAAACCATCCTAGACGTACTGTTGAAGTACTGCAGTAGAAACAAAAATGCTAACACTTTGCTTAAAGCTGTCATCTATAGTGTATAACAGATACCTTCATTATATTGATCAGTATAAGAATTAAGGATATTTTGTACCGCATTATGAAGTTAACTAAAGTGCATTAATAATGCATAATGAACATGGATATAATATGCTATGACTTTTTATAAATATTTATAGCCATGTTCATAATGCTTTATGAATGCATTATAATGTGTTATGGATGTATTCATAGATTCTTCTAAACAATAGCATTAACAGAAAGTGTTACCACAAAAACTAGTCAGTCATTATTAACCCAAAACATAATGAGAATGAGAAGGAAATTGAGATTTAAATACACAGAAAAAACTCATTCATTATTCACACTTGCTTATGATCAAATGATGATGATGACAGTTACTTAATCTCACTCCATTTTTGTCTTAAAGTGACTGTAAATGTCTTGCAATTAGTATAAATATCATAAAACACAAACTAATCACTGCACCTTTTCATTATCTGGTTCTTGCGAACTCTAATAACACAACAAAAGTGCGACAGGTCCATGCTAATGAATCAGACAAGGCTGAAATTACCTGCTGTAAATTCAAGTCTGTTGGGAAATATTAATAGCATTAATTTATCTGTCAGTCAATACAGTACAGAGTGGATTCTACAAGAGATTAGTCCCTTGTGTGATTGTGTGATGTGATGTAAGACACTAAACCTATCAAATGGCCAGTGTTTCTCTGAGCACAACTAAACGATCGTACTCCTCTCCAAGAGCAATGGGGGGAAGACATCTAGACCCTAATTAGCTTGCAGTATCAGAGAAAAACAACATGTAAGGACCAAAGCTATAGGATAGTCTGTGGCAGATGCTAAGATGAGCCTATTGCACATTTCACTGTAATGCAGACATTCCCATTGATTGATCATTTTCATTATTCATTTTTCCCAAGGAAAACAAGCAGTCTCTGTACTTTATACCTAGGTAATGGCAGTGCTTTATATTGTAGCAATATATTATTAAATGGATATACATAAGAAAGAAGTATCTTACTTTTAACTATGAAATCAAAGTAAATATCTTGCTGAAGTTTTATACAGATATCAACCAATGATGCTGACTGAATTTTTACCTGGTTACATGAAGCCGCAATCCTCATTCTCCCAGGTCTTTTTTTTTGCCTGGGTTTCAGTCAGATTAGCTGTAATATGTATGACTTAATAATTGCCTTTCATGTCTGAAAATGAGTTTTGCCTTGTTCCAAGTGTAAAAACAAACACGATAATGGTCAATGAAACATTCTATTGAACTCCTAAGGGTTGTGTTGAAAACGATTGTTTAGTATCGTAATAGCAAAATGATTTTATTTGACCATGAAAATATGTCTCTTTGGTTTTAGTCCTTCTCGGGTTTTGATTAGTTTTTTTCAACAACTATAGCTAGATTTCCCCTAGATTAAATACAGTCTTCTCTTTGCTTAGAGCATCTGTAGAGGAGTCCTTTTCTCTCTGGCTGTTTAAACCGTGGCACTTGTCCCATACGGCCACACTATACTATCTTTAAAGTTACCTATGCAAGTGTAATTATTTTAAGCTTGGTACAGCTAATTCAGGCATACAGTGCTAGGTGTTTAACTGGGTCATTTATTCAGCCTAAATAATTCTTTGCATGAAAAGTGATGTGAAAAGTGTTGCTCCTGTTCTAGCCACTATGATTATTTTTTCTCTGTTCCTTGCGCAGTGAACTGTGGATCTGTCTTTGTTACATTTTCCACTAGGAAATAGTATTTGTACGTGCGACGTTAGGCATTTCCGCCACACACTTAAATATGTACAACGGATCACAAGGACCACTTCTGAACACTGAAGGCCGCAATTCAGTTCAAAGTACCTTAGCAGAGGCGTCAAATCGACTTTTATGGCAAAGTGCATGAGTCACATTGCCGGAAGAGCAGGAGTTACTGGAAGGGCTTCTGTGATGTCAACTGTTGGTGATGGGCTGCCTAGCCTCAGCTATCATAGGCCCTCAGTGGCGATCAGGCATTATTTTAAGGCGATCTTCATAGTCAGCGCAGGAGAAAACAAGCATTTCCGTAGTAGAGCTGATACGTCGCTCATTCCTGCATTTGTCTAGTAGTGGTTCCTTTTTTTTTGTTTGTTTTGGCACGAGTCAGACCCGTCTGCGATTTTCTGAGGCCAAATGGGTCCTTTAAGAGCAGTTGCTGTCCACAGAAGTGCTGAATTTCATGGAAAACCGCTGCAGAAGGCAGGCAGGCAGGCAGATGGGAGAAGGTCCTCCTTGTTAATGAGGCTGATGTACTGTATGGGTGCACGTTGTGTTTTTGAGCAGACGGGGCGCGGGGGGGGGGGGGGACGAGGGGTTAGGCAGAGAAGAGCACTTTCTCCAGCCTCCTTTACCGCAACGCTCAGCGACGGAGGTGTCCCTCGGAGCGCGGCAAGCACAGCGCCACTGCCAGCGCTGGAGATGATATCAACACGTAGCGGTGATGGAGGCGCATACAGATGCACGTTCGGCTGAGCGTAAAGAACAGAAAAAAGGAAAGAGAAAGAATATATGCGACAATGAAGCAAGAAAGGGAGCCGGGAGCCCAGGGACTTGGGAAGCCTCCATGCAACACTGAGCACATGGATGCCAGGCAGCGTGCGGAGCAATAAACAGTTTATTATAAAAACAGCGTCCTGCTCTTTGTTCGCGCAGAGGGGGGAACAAATGGCTCAACTCTGTCATCGTGGGCCATCCATCACCGGCTCTGCAGCCTGCCCGCGTCTGATTGCGGTTAAACATCTTCGGTGGGCCGAGATTAAATCCCCCTCATTTTTTTTTTGCTTTTGTTTAAACAAAAATGGTGCGTTTTCTTTGAGTCTGAGTGAGGAGAGTTCTTTGGGGGGGTGGGGGCAGATCCCTTTATTATAGCCTCAATGCTTTTTGTGCCCCCTGTGCCTGGGGAGGCAGTGGAGAAAAAGCGATGCTCAGTATCAGAGTCGTGTCGCTTTAAAAAGATCTTCATCGCAGCAGCAGTCAGCAGATTTTTTTTTTCTTTTCCAGGACTCGATTCAAGCCCTTTTTTTCCACAGCCCTGCCCCCCACGATAATTCAGCAGCCTTTACATCAGTCTAGTGTCCTTCTCCTCCACATTATTGCTTTATGAATAATCCCACACCGTTATCTGGCCCTGTAACGGCACGTTAGGGAGCGCCGTCCCGTACGATCCACTCCCCCTCCGGTCCTGCCCTGCCGCAGCCAGCCCCCGTGCCTCCGGACCCCCCCCCCGCCGTGAGCCGGGTCAGACGAGGAACCCGCCTTGACTCCGGCATCCCCCAGGTCCCGCCGCTGCCCCGCCGTCTGTGGGGATCCTGCGACAGACGCTTCACATTTCGCTTCGTCGTGTCGTAGCCAGTTAGCGATACTCCTCCGTCCCTCCTCGACTGCCCATGAGGAGGTGAGCGCACAGGCAGGCGAGGAGTAACGGAGGAAAGCACAGGGGAAATTAACACAGAACAGCGGTAGTGTGAATGCGCTGCTCCTGCCGCGTCACCCCTGCTGAGTATTAGCACCCTAAATCAGGATCTGTCCTGTTCCGAAGTGTCTGAGGGAGACGCAGACAGGCACTGCCGCAGTCACACACATCCCCCCGTCTGCAGGCAGAACGGCCGGACGGGGCCGTGCTCTCTGTCAGCCCGGCCAGCCACGGGGCGACGTGGGGGGCAGCGTGGGGGGTAGCGTGGGGGGCAGCGGTCGCTCTGTGAGCAATCACAAGCGACAGCACATGGCATCTGTGCTTCGCGTGCCACCCCCCCCACCTCGCCATACCGGGGTGGGAGGGGGGACGACGACGATGACATATCAGCACATTCTGTTGAGTAGAAGGCAGAAGCTATGATTCAGAATTTAAGGAATGATGTTCAATGTTGGTTTTAAGGCTTCCAGTTGAAGGGATGAAGCTACATTTTTATGGCTGCAAGTTGAATCCTTGGAGCAGTTGACTTAGATTCAGCTACGCAAACTGTCTGGCTAAACCTTCCATAATATCATCAGTAGAAAAATGATATTTTACAATAAATGTCCTCCACTTAATAGATGTCTCAGCACTGCAGGTTCATTTATGATGGAATGCCATACCTGGTGTTCAGGTCATAGCTACAGGATGAGATATTTCTTGTTGTGTGTGTGTGTGTGTGTGTGTGTGTGTGTGTGTGTGTGCATGTGCGTGTGTGTGTGCTTGTGTGTGTGTGTGTGTGTGTTTTTTTTCCCCATAAGGAACAGGAGGCAGTGCATGATTATCTCGTGCTCATTTCTGCGTGTTCTGTAGTAAATGGCTTCATTTCCCGTATTGTGCTACGTTAAGCAGAGCGCGAAAGCCCTGGCCCATATTGACTCTTTATTCCTATTGTACTTCCCACACCTCAGTCACAGGCACCCCATCAAGTTTATTCAAAATGTCTATTGATTTTCGTTACACATCTAGCTCCTTTTAAGATTAAATCTGAAGAAATTACACAGAGGGATCTCATGCTTGAGGGATAGCAAATAGTCTAACTGACCTTTTTTTGTGCAGTGAGGAGGATATCATTCCAAACAATTTGTAGATGATTTCTTCTCCTTTGATTACACTCATGGTTTTACTCGTGAGGAATGAGTTTCATAAGGTCTTACTCTGCATTCTGATCAGATTTGCAGCCAGGACAACATCATGTGTTGTACGTTGCTGTCTTCTCATTGGGACTGCGGTACAACCATCAGTTGAGCACGATGGACACTGTGCTTTTATTTTGACACAGTTTTGCTAACATTGTCCTATGATGGACACTGTGCTTTTATTTTGACACGGTTTTGCTAACACTGTCCTATGGCTGAATTTTTTTATCAAGGTTCAGTGGAGCGTTCAGATTGATGAGCCTAACATCTGTTCTCATAAGCAGTCTGCTTCTTGCGTGTATCTCCCTCAAACTGTTGCTTTACTGGCAAATTGTTGAAGCTGTACTGTGTCCTTTACAGCTCCAGCTGGGGACTTAAGCCACTGAGAAGCAATATTAACACAATTTAAAGGTCATTACTAGTTTGGACAACATTCCAAGGAATAATATTTATTGGAATCCCAACTACCCACTGTATTCTGGCAGCTTCACCTAAGAAGGAAAGTGTTTTAAATGGTGTTATTATGAGAATGCACATCTTTTGGAGTCCACCGACAATCCATAATGTTTCTTGGGAGTGTGGCTGGGTCATATGATGAAACATTTTATCATGGTTTTTCTTATCAGTCAACATTGATAGTTGTCATGCTATAATACTGTACAAATCATTATTGTTTTATTTCTAGGCTCTAGGTTCCTTACTTAACGTTATCTTGAGATTCCTCCTAAACCTATTAATGAAAAAGGCGACTGCAAAATGATGTTTCATAAATAAATCAAATAAAAAATAAACTCTTTTCTGTTGGGCTTAACACTAGAAAACACCAGCAGTATGGCTTGTTGTTGGGTTTTTTTTGTATTTCTTTGCTCATTCCAGGGGTTGGGTTTGACATTGCTGGTAGAGTTGTCAACCATTCCATTATGAAAAAATAAAATGCTGATTTATAATGTTTGTAACTGTAAGTGCTTGAACTCTATATGTTGTACTGCATAGCAGTGCTTCAAGTGGTGAAATAAGTTTTCAGTATTCCCAGTTTTAGTTGGCACACATTTTTCATAGAGTTTACAGTATCAGTCTGTTGTGTGTCGGATTTTAAGATACAATTTTACCTTGTTTTTTCACAATCTCCTTTTTAAAAAGATGTTGTGGCTACTAACCTGTCGTTTTCTTCAGCAACACTTGCTTTTGGCTCTGAGGGGGAGTTTCTCCTCCGTAATATTATGATACTATGATACCCTGGCGTATGGTGTGCTCCACTGGCTTAGTTGGGCATAGGTTAAGGGTGGCCAGTCTTGTTTAGAAAGGGCCATAGGGTGTACAGATTTTTGTTGCAACTCCCTGATTAGATTACTAATTAGAGGACTGATTGGCTGAAGAGTCCTCACACTTGGGTTTGAACAGCTGACTTGACAGTTACCACAAAAACCTACATACCCTTTGCAGATAAGTTTGGCCACTTTTGACACAGGTTGAAAAATTGAGTTTGTTTCTGTGATCTGATAGACTGTTGTATACTGTCAAGCAAAGTTCCTTATCCACTGTTTATCAAAGTTTCTCATTTTCTTATACTTAAATTTTATATGACGACATGTCTATGTTGTATTAAGGCACATTTATGAGAAGCAAAGACTTAAGTTAGACTTACATGGTTCAATGAGGCCAGACTGCTGTGTGTTGAGTCAATTGAGACAATTTACATGAATTAATCAAAAGCATTAATAATCACAATAACAGCCTATGACATCAAAGAGTTCCACTTAGACTTCAATAAAAAGGCTTGGATTTGCATACTACAGTATGGGCTTAGGGTATCTGATAAAGTCCTTTAGATATTATGCATACCAGAATTTGGAGGAGGACGGCGAGCTGGCAGAGGCTGCCATGCTCTCCATATACGCGTGTCGGTGTGCTGTAGCCCACAAGGCCTTCACGCCCTGCTCCCTGAGATCACGTTCCTCGCTTGATCGTGACATCTTATTTGTGGGTTGTGCTGCAGAGCAGGAAGTGAATCCTGGGCTGGGATGATAACTAATCCTCCACAGCTGCAGGCTGAAAAGACGTTCTGGAACACTTCCACGCGTGATCCCTCCAACGGGAAGCTTCCCTCTGATGGTCTCACCCCCTGCGGGGCATCAGAGGTCCTCAGAAATGGCGAAGAAAGGAAAACGAATGGCTGGCCTGCTAGGATATGAGTAATGGGAGAGAGAGACCGACCGTGTCAGAGGCGACCAAAGGAGCCGCAAAGGGATGACAATCAAGATGACAGCGCTGGATGAAAACCCCCCTGCGCCCTCACGGCTCTACTTTCAATTGGCCTGTCACCCGAGGCACCTGAGGCAATGGCAGAAGCTCATGTGGTGTCTGCCTCAATTCGTTTGTCCACACCAACGACTGCCACCATACTCCTGGTCCGAAAGGCTGCCAGCAGCACAGCACACATGTCTACCCCCTCTTTGCCCTTACTGTGGTACCTCAACCAAAACGACACATGCAGGGCTCAAAGTCCAGTCTACCAATTCTTAACCAAAGAAGGTAGAAGGTGATGGATCTGTTGTGGCTGCCTCAGCACGGCCTCCAGGCAGCACTGGGAGAGCTCTGATGGTGCTGCTTCTGCTACATGTCCGTCTTCATGGCACTGGACCCATGATTCAATCCTGCCAACGCCCTCCTTGTCTCGACAGGCTATTATAGTGAGCGCTACATCCATGAGCAGCCTAGATGGAGGAGTCCTGGTCTCCCTGGATTTATGGGGTGTTCTGCAGCACATGGGAGTAGCACGTACTTAGCGGAAACGTCCCTTTTAGATGTATATTCAGAGAAGCGTAAATGAAGATAAGAGGGTGTGACAACTGCATTAGCAAACAGGATAAACTCAAGCTTTCATTAATGTATCTCAGTGAGAAGTGAACTGATTTTAAGAGCATCGAAACAGAAGTAGATATGGTATATGGTAACACTCTACAGTACATTAACTGCACCTTCATAATGCCTTTATAATGCATTTGCAGGATATTCAGTGCACCTTTATAATGCATTCGTGATGCATTGATAGAAAATTCCTATCCAGCGCGTGTTCCTTAACATCCTAACATACCTGAAGAGCTTTAATATACATTAATAACAAACGTTATAAGATTATACAACTATACTGTTTATTAATGCATATTGCAGCTGTCATGCCTTTAAAAGCATTATGAATGCAGTTCTTTAAGATATGTTGAAGTACAGGTATACTTACATGCGGCTTAGAGATTGTTTATGAATGCATTTTGAAGTTGTGGTTAATGTAAAGTGTTACCTGTTAAACTGAAGTCTTTATAAGACCACAGCCAATTATATAAACAGGACAGGATTCATTATTTCAGGGAAAAGATCAGGGCTTTGGGTCCCAAGTTAAACCATTTACTTAAAAGCAATTAACCTTAAAATGAATTAACTTCAATTAAATAAATAGTCTATGTAAGTCTACTTCATTATTTACTTATGGCTCTTGCTGAGTATTCACTGCACCGCGAAATGTGCCAGAGAAAACTTAAAAACTCTTGAACTTGACAATCAGGAACAGCTTGACCCGCTATGAGTCGTCTTATATATTGTTATTCTTTAAATCCCCAGTACTCATTGTTAGCTGAGGCAGACCTCTGTGCCAGTGAGAAGGAAAATAATTCACTCCATGTTTGAATAAATTAGACTAGCAATCAAAGTTAATAATCATAATAATGTATATAAGGTTAATAATATACTAATCAAAAAATCTCTCCCGTGAACTTTTTCACTCCTACTACTGATATCTGCCTTGATGATGTGATAAAAATTTTACAGTCTGACTGTGAGTGGAAATTATTGTATTAAACACTGTTCGCCTGATTCCTTCATTTATTATTCTGAGTAGTTGCACAAGGGGCTGCATAACTCAATAAAGAGAGTTTCAATTGCTATTCATGCCCACAATCAGCCAACAAACTGAATGTTCTGTACAGGCTTGATTCAGGGCTTTCACTCTCCACTGGAGCTGGTCATGAATTGAGCCACAAAACTGGACTAGTGCAGACTGGAACAGAGGTCCAGTGTCAACCTACAGCCGTGGAACCAAAACCACTGTGTGACGCATCTGTCTCTCCTGCATGGCTCAGCCCTTGTAGCCTGGCAGTGAAAGGAGACAGGAACTGTCTCAAAGGACAATAGCAACAAGTCAGGATTGTCCACTGACAGTGAAAAAGCAGTAGCCCCTGGCTTTTTCAGTGGGCACCCCCAGAGGGTTGAAAGACTCATATTACTTGGAAATGCAGGTGGTTTCATTTACAAGGGCTTCAGTCCTACGTTTGTACAGACAGAAGGCCTCCTGCTTGTGGGTGACCGTACTCAAAGGCTACTGCAATATCTCCACAGGGAGGCGGTGCTAAAGTCTGGCCTGCAGGCAAGTTGCCGTGACCGCTGTGTGGGAGGCTTTGACTGACAGCCTTACCAGCTATGCTGTCCCATCCCTGTCTTAGCTAGGGTTGCCAGATCAGTTATGTTGTTCCATCCCTGTCTAAGCCAGGGTTGCCAGATCAGTTATGGTGTCCCATCCCTATAATAACCAGGGTTGCCAGATCAGTTATGGTGTCCCATCCCTATAATAACCAGGGTTGCCATATCAGTTGTGGTTTCCGATCCCTGTTATAGGCAGGGTTACTAGATCAGTCGTGGTATCCCATTTCTCTCTCAAACAGGATTGCTAGACCAGTTGTGGTATCCCATTGCTTTCTTAACCTGGGTTTCCAGAGCAGTTGTAATGTCAAAATTTCTCTCTTAGCCAAGGTTGCCAGACCAGCGCCTCTTTCAGCCAAGAACCACTTGTAGAATTTCATCCATTTCCTATCCAGGGTTGCTAGACTAGTTGTGGCATCCTATCTTTCTTTTAGCCAGGGTTGCCAAACCAGTTGTGGCATCCTATTCGTCTCGTAGACTAGGTTGCCAAACCAATTGTGGCATCCCATCCATCTCTTTGACAAGGTTGCCGGACCAGTTGTGGAATCTCATCCCTGTTTTACACACGGTTGCCAGAATACTTGTGGCGTCCCATCCTACTCTGGACCAGGGTTTTCCACCCGTAATAGAGCTGCTCTAAAGTGACAGTAGTGCACTAAGCTCATTCTCCTCATATCTCCTCAGCTTTATGACCTAATGTAATTGAACAGGGCAGGTCCATCAGAGCTGTCCGTTTACACTACATTGGTTATATGTCTTACAGTTCCTACAGTACTCCTATGATAGGCCCCTATCAAGATGTGTAATACTGAAAATATTCTGCACCAGACCATGCTGCCCTGATGCCATCACACCTCTCAGTGAGAAGAACCTGAGAAGGATCCCCAGTGTAACCCATGCACACACCAACACCTGGTAGATCACCACACTTTCTGAACTATCACAAATTGTACCCTGGGGTTGAATTAGCCTGCAGTCCTGCTGAGGCACGCTGACACGTTTTCTGTCATGTCCCACAATGGCACCGTAACACGTCTTTCCTCATTGCACGCTTGTTCCCAATCCGTCGTCGAGAAGCACACTTACACCCCTGTGGTGCTGATTGGGGATTAGTTGCTGGTGCAAGACCTGCTCAACAGATCCCCAAAAATCCAATTACAGCATACCGTACACCCAGCGCGCTTTTAACGTCTAAGTAAGATACCCCGAGAGATTCATATCCAGCAACAACTCCCTCTATAAAACTCACGGAGACTATTGTAACAACCTCAAATTTCATTTGCACCAAATTTTAGCTGAATGACTACACTTCATGAGTGTTCGGTAATTGCAGGGATTAGCATTGGGGGCATTGGGATCGTTCTGTAACACCTCCGGCACTAAAAGGCAAGTGTAGAGGAGAAAAAAGAAGCACGATGATAACATTTAATTGCATGGATATCGTTCTGCTTTTCTCCTTGGAGTCCCTGCTTCAGATAATGTCAGGTGCAGCTTCTACTGATTGTCTGTGCTGTATGTCTTAATTAAGGCCCAGTCAGATGAGATCCTCGTGCAGAGCAGGTACAAAGCGCAGGTTCAGGAACGGCATTTCTCTGCACGCAGTTTAAAGCGATCGGCTGGTTATCAGTGCCACACTTTACGTGTGATTTTTTTTTCTATAGGCCACAGAATAGTAATTGTTTTCAGAAAATGTCTGCAGTAGCCCTTTCATTTCGATATTTTCTTATGAGTTCTTTCACTGGCTAAAGCGTGTAGTTAATTCTGTCTATCTGTTACTTGGTTCTTATTTATACAGCTTTACCGAGGTTAATATGTGAAGCACTGAAAGTTCCAGAGGAAATTCCAGATAAAACTAGCAGACCTTATCTGCCAATTTCAAATGGGTTTTTGGACAGTCGTCCTGGCTTGGTCTGCATTCCTCACAAACAGATCTGCTACCACAGCCGCTTTTGCCATCCACGACTAACAGATCTGCCGGTGATTAATGTCAGTGTGTTACATTCTGCAAAAATCAGTTTGCAAATCAGTTGAACATCTTCTGCCGAACTTTTCACCCGACAGCTTATGATTTGTACTTTGGCTCCGGGTTCAGTTCTGACCCACAGTGTTTTGAAATGCATTATGAAAACCTCGACGCTCCAACTGTAACAAGAGTGGAAGTTCACCCGAGACTTTTGATTGTAACTCTGTTAGAATTTTCATGTTCAGATGGGTTTATGGGCAGCTGAAGGTTTTTGTTGGATTGGTTGACAAATTGTAGCTATACTACACCACTTAGTATCTGATAATTAAGTCAGGCATGTTCAAACTAGCTGTGACTATGTGATGTGGGGAACTGGTTTTAACATGAAATTTTGTCGAGTTACTCCTCGGTTTCCCACCATAATATATGACAGATGACTGATGGGTACCGATATATACACACTCACACACACACATGACAGTTCTGTACATATGTTTTTGTGGGGACTGTCCATTGATTTTTATAGGCAAAACCCTAGTGCCAATAATAACAACCTTAACTGCCACCCAACACTAAAAAAATACAAATCTTTTAGTATTACAAATACAAATCACAGATTTTTATAAAATTGAATTTGTCCTTGTGGGGCCCCAAAAAAATGTGAAAGCAACAGGTTTTTATCACATTGTGGACACACACACAGACACACACATTATATGTTATGTAGGCTATTTACAGTTCACCGTCACACTCATACACTTTTCAGATCAGCTAATCCCATGATGCATATCCACATGCTTGGGCTGGAGAATGTTGTGCTATTCCTAGCACACACTATGTGGGGTTCCGTACCGCACGGCACACTGGCACAGGCTCTTAATCTCCAGGGCAAGACATGTCACTCCGAGAAGTCTGCAGTCTCTCTGTCGGCTCCCCGAGGCAAACGCCGGTGCCTGGGGGGCGGGGGGGGGGGGAGAGACCCACTATGCTCTGGGTGGCATGTCTACGTCAGCCAGAACTCCTGACCCATGCGGACGGGGGGAGGGGGCAGGGGATAAACTCCAGGGCATCACTGGGGCAGATAGCATCAGAAATGAGTGAGACTGATGGTCATGAAGTAAGTGTTACTTCTTTTAAAACACTGAGTCCCGGTGATCGTCCACTTTGACACCAAGTACTTGATTTCTGCGGACTGACGTTTGATGCGGAAAAACTAGCCTGCCACTTGAATGACAGCGCAGCTAGCTTAAACTGTGATATGATCTCCATAATCGGCTGGCAGGGGCTGTAAACATGGCTGACACTGTATAGCAGTCTGCAATAATAACCTATAATAATGAGTGAGTCACGTCATGTGACCCTCGCCAAAACTGATGGGTCATTGACTCACCCAGGCTGACGTGCCATTTCTAATCAATTCAAAACAGATTGAAAACAAACTGTAAACTGTTAGAAATTTAAAGAGCATCATTGCACGGATGTAGAAGAAGGATTTTCAAAACGATAGAGAAAATCTACAAGTAAAACTTACGGATCAGGATCAAGCAGGTGGGTGATAAGCAGAAGGAACCTAAGAAATCTGCTTATGGAAAGAAAGACTGTTGGTTAAAACTAACAATAATTTAGATTAATGCCATACGTTTCTCAAAGCTCCTTTGATTCATGTGTCACTGGAGCTAGTGCGGGAATCGCAGCGAGGTGTGGTAGCTCATGGAGGGGCAGCAATGAACCCGGGAGGAGTGTCATAAATAGTGAGTAATTATGGCAATTAAGGATAATTAAATGTGGACATTTCCTGTGCAAGCAGTCGCATGTAAGCACCGTAACGGTTTGTACAGGAACAGTCAAAAGTTTGGACACACCCGTTGAAAACAATTAAAAATCTCTAAACACGCTTCAAGCTTATGAAAGAAGGCAAGAGATGGAGTGCTGTGACAGATGACCAGGCCCCCACAACCCCCCCACCTAAACCCTACACAGCTGCTTTGGGGTGAGTTGGATCCAAGAGTAAGAGCAAGGTGGCCAATTTGTGCCCAGGACTTGAGGAAACTTCACAGGACTGTTGGAGAAGCATTCCAGGTGGCTACATCTGGAAGTTGGTTGAAAGAATTTCAAGAGTCTGCAATGTTGTCATTGAAGCAAAAGGCGGCTATTTTGAGGAGTTGAAAATTTCAAGAATTTATTGAACACTCTTGTTCGTTGCAGTATTTGATATGTATTATTTCATTACCTTTAGGCATTATACTGTATGAATAACATAGCTACTATTGAGACAAATGTGTTAATAATGGATGTGCCCGAACTTTTGATGGGTGCTGCAAATCTTTGTAAGAACAGCTCAAGAATAAGTTAAAATGATTCTTTTATTAACATCACCAGTCTTGTAATGTTCATGCATACAGTAATTGTGGTGATTGACTGGCATCACATCCAGTCCATCGATTTGTCCAGTGCTTCCCAGGGTAAAGCTTTAGGTTCCCCACCAATTGGAAGATGGATGGATTGATGGATGGATGAATGGATGGATGGATGGATGATATTGTTATTAAAACAGGTTGTGATGTACAGAATGGCAAAATGCGTGGGTCTCTTTTGCTGTTTTCCACTTGGGGAGGCTGTTCAATTTCATAGCAGCATTGAAACAAACGCTTTGCAGCGCTACAGATTGCTAAATGAGGAGCGCTGATGTAATCCCCCACAGCGATTATCTGTTGTGTCACTGTGGCTGTGCTTCTGAGGAGGACGAGGCTGAAGCAAGCCGGGAGCAACGGTATTAAGAAAAGAACAGAAAGGGGACGAGTGGGAGGGAGGGATAGAGGCGAGGGATGAGGAGGAAGAAGAGAGCCGAGTGAACTGACTTTTCTTTTTTCTGCAAACCATCTCCACTGGGGCGAAGTGTGTTCCTACTTAACTCAAAAAAAAAAAGAAAAACGTTTAGCACAAGTATGGGAGGTGAAGATACCAAAATCCCATAATTACTTTACCGTGGGGTGAAAACAAGGCTAGGGGGCAAATCATTTACATCATTTTTTTATATAATTTGAGCTCTAGCCTGCCGCACAATAGATTCACCTGCCGCATCGGAAATTAAATGCTCCCATTCAGGGCAGCTGCGGTTTATGATTTTCATTACCCGAACGTGAAAAACAGTAACCAACATAGACCGAAAAGTAGGAGGCACCTCGGCGTGGCACAGATTTCCAGCGGGCACCGGCGGGCCTTCAAAGGGAAGGCAGACGTCTTTGTCCGTCTCTCGGCAAACTGTCGCTACAGCTGCCAAAGGGATTGTTCGTGCACTTGTGAGTAAATATGTCTTCATTAAATGCACCGTGACACACGAGGACTGCGTCTGGATTATAAAAATTGATGATGGGCCTCCACCCCCCCTAGCCCACCCCAAACCATAAAATGGCCCTTGTTTATATCCAGTGCCATTCAGCCAGCAATGCTTTTAATTACATAGCGGGAAATGGACAGAGGAGCTATGAGCTTTCATTATTTCCCCGCACACACTGTGAAATGGTATTTAAGTGCAGAAGAAAAAGGTGCGGTCATGGAGGGGGGAAGATGAAATCTTAAGTGGAATGTTTTCAGGGAGCTTGAAATGATGGTTACACGGAGATGGTCAGTGGACCAGGGGGCGTGGCAATGAAGAGGCGTTCCGATGGAGAGGTAACACTTTCGGAGATGCGGAGACCGGAACATCGTTAAGCTCGGAATACGGGCCGGCGAGGGGTGGCGCGGTTTCCGCGGAGCCCGAGCTGGCCCTGGCCAGGAGTGCGGTGTGACAGACCTGCTGTCCGAGCTGCTGTGGGGGTGGGACTCTTTGTGCAAACACTGTGATTTCCTCCGCAGCTGCTATGGGGCCAGAGGTTCCCGGTCGGCAGTGGGATGCTTCCATCCCATCATGAGCGATAATGCGGCAGAAGAATGGGACTCCGGCAAACACACAGTAGAACAATCGTGGAGCGGGTGGGGTGGGAGGTATCCGATAAGGGGGTGCGTTTTAACTGTACTCTTCAAAGGCTGCCTCTGATCAAAAGCAATCAGTTTCCCCATCGAAGGGAGAGTCGTCGAAGTCTTGAGAGCCATCCGTGCTCTGACCGTCAGAGACGAGGCCAGACAACGTGAAGGAAGCACAAGCCTGTGAATTAGTGCACACAGGCATCGAGAGACATCTACTTATTTGTCAAATAGTGCACATTGTCCTTCATAAATGAGCGACTGGCCATGCAGATTTAGTTTAAGGACAAGTGAAGGTCAATCAGGAATACCTGCTCAGTTGATTAGAAACTTAATTTGTTTTTGTTTACCTGAGCCATTTTGTCAGCGTAATAAATCGCTGCTTTATAGTTTCTGCTGTTGAGTGTTATCTAACAGTGAAGCCCTTTTGCTTGCTCTTTTTTGATGAAATATAACTTTGTCTCCTTTGTTATTAAAGTGAATGAAGTGAAATTCATGTTTTTAATGATTTCCGCATTCATAATGAAATAGTTTTCTGTTGTGTGGTTGGGTCTGCCATTGCATATTGTCTGCTGTGTTTGTGTGGACTTTTTTTTAGCTTTTGTTCTGTTTTGTTTATTGGTATATTAGGGACTTTGCATATTAGCAACATTCCTGTAAATATGCCCAAGTTCAAGTTAGCCAAAGCGCTAGTTTTCATCTGTCGTCCCCACGTTCTTCTTTTGAGAGTAGTGTGCGTGTTAATGTTCACCATGTTCAACCTTGTGCAGCATGGATCTCTGAATAAACTCTAGATCTCAGCCAGCCCGACTGGAAAACATTTTTTTTAACGGGTGGGCGGAGGGAAAGATGGATAGGTGCTTTGATACCGTAGACTTTTTAAATGACCGGCTATCTTCTGCTTCATTTTTATTCCAGTCTGCTCCCAGTTCTCCAGAGGCGTTTATGCCATCTTCGGGTTCTACGACAAGAAGTCCATGAATACCCTGACCTCTTTCTGCGGTGCCCTGCACACCTCCTTCGTCACGCCGAGCTATCCCACTGACGCGGACGTGCAGTTCGTCATTCAGATGCGCCCCGCCCTGCGAGGTGCCATTCTCAGCATGCTGTCCCACTACAAGTGGGAGAAATTTGTCTACCTGTATGACACAGAAAGAGGTGAGTGACCAGCTCGATTGAGGCCCTCGTAGGCGTCCAATGTACCGCCTGACACACTGACGATCACCTGTGCATCACAAAGCGAGTCAAGAGCGTAGGACACAGTTTGATATTGGGGCAAGGACACAAATTAATTATTTAAAACCAATTTTTATGGGGGTGGGGAGTCCAACAACAGCAATTAACTATTCGTACAGTAGGTTCCTACACGCCTGAGAAGCGATGAAGGAGACTTTAAGAAAGTAAAACAGGAGATATTTGGAGATCAATTGAGCCCAATAGAATATACAGTATGACCATGACATAAATGGACAGAGGGAAGGGAATCAAGTAATAAGGAACAGGGCAGACAGTTTGTATTGCTTCAGATTTTGTTTGTTATGCTGAATTATCTTCAGGATTAAATTTTAAAAAACTTAATTATCTAGTTAATGAGGCAGGAAAATGAAAAAATATCACCGCAGGTGTGATTGGTAATTTATAGTCAGCCACATCAATCACATATAAAGTCAAATTTTGAAATCCTGATTAGAATATAGATTAATCCACATGTGGATATACATATATTATTTTGTGTATGGTATAAGGCAACTGCTTATCCTTTTATAATATTTTCTTGTCATATAGGATGTAAAATGTCTTTGAAGGCTTTTCCAGCTACTAGTGACACCAAAGTAGAGTCTGAAGTTAATTTCCTAGCAGGAATCTGGCAACCGCTGACTGCCACAGCGCTTCTGATCTAGCATTCTTTATAATCAAGTGATATTATGAGAATCAAAAGAAGGACTGAAACTCACACACAGCGTTGCTCTTCAGAGCCGCCCCTTGGTGTCTGTTGCTGTTATCGTCACCCAGTGGGGTTTCTCTAACACGGAGCTTTCTCTGGGTCATAATATTAACAAAAAGGGTTACAGTTTTCAATCCCTCAAGAGTGTCAACACGTTTCAACTACATTGTTATTCTCGTCTCTGTTTTACTGCTCTTATCTGGCCTTTGAAGGGGTAAAGAGGTCATTTATTCACCAGTCGACCAAACGGCACAGTGATTCAGGGGCAAACCCCGTGGATCAATACAGACTTGCCACGCCTGTGTTACATGTCTTACGGGTCACTGTACAGGCGCCAGAGCCTATTCTGCATCCAGGGGATTTCGCGTCTTCTCTATGTCGTCCTCATCACTGTTGATTTCTCTGCATAGATTCTTCTTCGTGTAGTAACACTGTAGGGATACAGCCCTCAGCCTTTGCCATTGTAGGCTTTCCTCCTGACAGAAAAACTCCCCTCCCATATAAACGTCATTCCTCTCGATGCCCTGACCTGCACTCTGCGCCGTGCGGACGGCCGCCTCTTCCACTCTTCCCCCGTCATGCCAAATGAGCCGAATGCACGCATCAGGGTGCCCGGCCCCAGAGAGACCCCGTGCGACACGAGTGTTTAATCCTCAGCGGTTCTTGGAAAACGTCTGCGGCTAATTGGATTAGACAAAAGGGAGGAGGCGGCAGCTTGGCTTCCTGTGACATTCACGGCTGTGTGTCCTTCAGGCGGCTCGGGCACAAGCATAGGATCTGTCCAGCTCCTGACCAAGGAGAAGAAGGGGGGAGGCCAGGGAGCCTGGGGTTTGTTCTGAATCATGTATTGCAGTGTTTCCTAACCCAGTGTTCAAGGACCTGCAGACAGTCCACATTTTTGCTCCCTACCAGGAGCTGGGAGGGTGCAAAAATATGCACCATCTATGGGTCTCAAAGGACCTGGTTAGGAAACACTGATGTACAGACTAGGCTGGCCTGGTGCAGAAGGCACCTGTTTTTTTTTTACCGTATGTTCTATAATAGAACCATGTTCTCCACCAGCCACACCCTGGATGCTAGATGTCATATTAGCAAGAGCACCAAAAAGCAGTGGTGTCAAAAGCAGTGGCGTCAAAAGCAGCGACGGCTTTTCCTGGAAGGCTGACTTAATGTATGACAAAGCCCCAGCTTATCAGAAGCCTGAATCTGCCCACCCAGGATGTGCAGTCAGCAAGTTGGCAATAAACAGGAGGAAGGGAGGCATGGAGAGAGCACTGCTCGCTCCGCCAGTACCATCTCTGAAATAACAGCCTGTTTTATCCCCTCACCAACCAGATGATCTATCAAACTGAGCACGAGTGCATAGTAATACTTCACAATAAGTGTGAATATCGCGTCCATGCTCCACGGTGCCCACCACACGGCACGCATTCGTGTTGGTGTGGGTGTGCTGTCATTACTCTGTCCACAAAAAGCCACCTTCACGTTTTTGTTCTTTCGAAAATGCCGTTGCCGTTCAGCATCCTCTGGTGGATAAAAATAATGAAAGTGAGAGGCGGCGATGTCTGTGCTGCGCGTGGGATCAGAAAGTACCTGTGGCGCAGTGTCCACGATGCTGACCATTGACTTCTGTGGCTGCTTACAGCTCTCTTAAACTGCCTGGATGGCAGGAGGGGCCTGGATCCCATCACAGGAAGGGGAAGACCCTGGATGGAAGGCCAGTCCACCATAGGACACGGACACACACCATCATACTCTGTTTGCAGATGTCAGTTCACTTAAACCAGTGGTTCTCAATCCTGTTCCTGGTGCCCCCCCTGCCAGAATGTTTTCATTCCAACCCTGCTATAATCAGGTTTATGCTGTCTTTAATAAGCTCATAATGAATGTGGCAGGTTGGAAGCAGAGTGGGTTGGAATGAAAACATTCTGGCAGGAACAGGACTGAGAATTTCTGACTTAACCAGTGTTGGACATTTCAGGGCCAGAAGATACAAATCCCGACCGAGATTTTGTTTCTGCCAACCAGTTGAATACTCTGTGGCTGTGACTTTATACTAGTTGGTGGGTAGAAACAAAATCTCGGTCTGGATTTGCATCTTCTGGCCCTAAAATGCCCAACACTGCGCCTAAGTGCATGTTTTTGGGGGAAACCAGAGCAGCCAGAGGAAATGTTCCCTTTATTTTGTTCACAACTGATCCTTGAGTTAGTGTCCTGTCAGCGTACTACAGGCTCCCCAAACAGCCATACTTATCCTGTTTCCATAACCATACCTGGCCTTGGTATCGTTGTCTCGATAACCCAAAGCCTTGTAACGCTGGGCCGCATCTGTCAGGGTTCTCCTGCCTCTGCCAGCGACCGCTGTTGCAGATTCCAGCGAAGCACTCGGCTCAGGTTGAGATGAGAACGCCTTTGGGTCAGAAATAAATAGTACAGGGAGGGAAAAGTGTGGTGTGTTCTGGGCATTACTTTAGAGTGACCCTAATATGGCATTACATGTTAAAAATAGCCAATTAATTTAGGTTGTGTAGAAGAGGTCAGATGCTCCACTACCATCCTGTCACTGTTATTCGGTTAATATGACAATCGTCATTTTAAAGATAAAACTACTTTTACAACCAAATGTTATGTTGATTATTCCGCTGATCTACACCAAGAAACAACTATTTTGACTAAAGCAGCCAAATCTCTTTAAATTACATTTCTTATTCCTTTATACAGTAGTTTAAAAATATCTATATGTGTATAATATATAAACAAATCTTAAAGAATATCTATTATGATAATTTCTTTTTGTGCTAACATTAGTATATTATCTTCCTGTGGTTTAATTTAGCTAATATATTTAAGAGAGGGGGAAAAAATCGCTTGCAAGCAGGGAAACTAATTGGTAACAATGGATTACATATCAGGCTTTCGATGGATGGTCTTCTATCTGCCAGGAATAACAACTATGCTCTTCATCTAACTTGGAGGAAAATAGGTTTTTATTCCATCACAAAAATGAATGTGACATTGGACCAGGAAGCATAATAGCTTTTTAGCAGTTTAAAAAATGGCCCAAATCACTATGAAATTGCTAGAGGCTTGGAGTTTTTGACCATATATCCTGGAGCTCTGCTGTGGCAAGTTGGTAAACAGCAGCCTGTCTTTTTTGCGGGGGCCGTGTGATCGAGTGCTCGCGTGTTCCTTACTGGGGTGTGTGAGCTCTCCCATGAGTACTCTGCTTAACCAAGGCGTTCTGCGCATAGCGAGAGGTCAGCCATGCTCTAGGCTAATGTGACATCATTTATCCAGCCCCGCATGGTGCTGGGTGGGGGGCATTCAATGCCAAAGACATGGAAAACAACATGATTTGCTGGTTTCCTACAGTATAATTCTATTAAGGGCTGTGCAGTGATTTCATAAGGAGTGCTTTTACACCTACGCAGTGCTTTCACATCTCCGGGGCTGTCGGATCTCGCTGTGTACTCGCAGATCGGCCTTAATGTGGTCCAAATGCCTGAAACAGAATGCCGCATCCGAACACGATGCGTCCCGATCGGATTTTAAACGCAGCGCATTTTTCAGACACGTTTCATTAATGACTGGCACATGGCACTCTTCACTCTATGGGAGGGAAGGGGGGAGAGCAACAGGCGCCCCTAGCAACAGAACTCTGACCCTTCCAAAAACTATTTCCCAGGAACCACATACTGGGAAAGTAAAGAAATGGGGAATAAAAGACGATAAGGGGGAGAAAAGCAGTTCCTTTAGGCCGCAATTGTTCCTCGCATTCCAGACTAGCCGGAGACTGAGAGCTGGCCACTAATTATGAAGGCACTGGACACATCGAATGTTCTCTATACCCCATCTGGTCTGCCTTTCATCTTCCTTTATAGACCTCCTTTTCTTTTTCTGCTGTCCAGATTTTTTTCCCCATATATATGTCCTTTTCCAGTCCACAAGGAAAAGGGGCTTACAGATCTTTGGGAGCATAAAGCTTGTGAAGGGAAAGCAGAGGGGACAGGAAGGGTGGGAAAGTGAAGGTGCTTAACCCCCCGCCCCTGATGCACCTTCTCTGCGGTCAGGTTGGCCCCGATAGCTGCAGGCCGCCGCAGAACCCAGGGATGATTACGGCCTTTATTGTCTCTCTGAGGCACAATCAACCTTAGCATGTCTCTGATTCAGCACTCTCACCCCCCACTTGATTTATGTGCCCCCCTCACACGCTGTATTTATGGCTGCGTGCCTGCGCAGCACACCCGCATTTAAGTAAAAAAAAATAATAATCACCTCGCTGGCTGCCTGATGGCGTAAAAGGACCTTGGCTTTCAACACCTGTGATTGACATTTCAGGAGAAGTAGTGATATTCAGGAGTAGTAGTGATATTTTCTGTGGGGCAGTCTTGGACAGTATGCATTGAAGTTAGGGGATGACCTTTTTAATGTGGGACTGTGCTGGCAACACCTGATGATGTCACTGCTCCGGCTTTACCAGTGATGTCACTCTGCTTGAGCTGTACCTAGTGATGTCACACTGCTTGGGTTGCACCTGATGATGTCACACTGCTCCGGTCGTACCTGATGACAGCATACTGCTTGGGATGCACCTTGTGACATGCAAACCAATGCATCATTCACCTACCCCTCTCTGCAACACTCTTGCCACCCTCACCATCAAGCTGACAGTGTGTCAGCGTTAGTGGATGACTCACAGGCGGTAAGCGATACAGGCCATGGAGGTACTGCAAATGTTTAAGTCTCACTCAGAAACAGCTATGCTGTGGTTACAACACACAGGTGTCCGCTTGCCCAAGACTCAAGGGTGGTGATATACATTTATAAACACAGCATACTGCCCAGTGTGGGAGGAAGAAGAGTCAAAATGCTTTCAGCCTTATCTTACTGCTTGTCCTCTCCAATGACGCATGAATATGAAGATTACTTTTGTAGAATACAAAAAGTAATACAAAACATCAGTTATTGTGCTTCCTGTGCAACATGCAGTACATATATGTCTTAATATGTTGTTGTGTTGTTAATTTGTGTTCTTAAAACAGTATATACTGTATGGTTAGACAATATTATTCCTATGAATATAGTTCAGTTTTATATTAATACCCAGGTGTAACTGTAATGGCCTGCCATCTTTATCAACCTACCTGTTTTGGCAGTACACCTCTGAATCCACCAGAGGGCTGAGGAAATATTTTTAGCACCTGAACACAAACTTGGGGGTCACCCTTCACTAGCTGTTAATTAATGTTTATTGCCTTTCCTTCATATGAACTCATCAAGAAGTAGAGGTAGTGATGATATGTTGGTAACGCACCAACTGGATCCTGCGGCGAGACTGACCAGGCAGTCAACAGTTTTCAGTGTGCAAATTAAATGCCATGCTTAACGATCACTAATGAACAGGTGTGTTTAGTCACCCATACACATGGGGATTTGTATCTATTCCAAAGGGTCCTTGGATCTGAGCATCATGTGCTCAGTATTAGAGTATAAAATTACAGTACCAAATCAGTATTCCTGTCACTAAAAACAAAATGTTTATGTACAGTACATAAATGACATTTAGGCATTTCAGAAGAGTTTTTGCCATTTTGCCAGAAAGGTTAAAGGTTCTCAGTTGCTCTTATTGTTAACATTTTGACTGTTGTTGTTTCAAGCTGAATACCCACCGTGTCTCTAATAGTCTAAAATCAAAATATTTTCGGAAATCATTTACTTATTTTGAATGTCCTGGCTTAAAAAGGAATTTACGGTCAAATTAATCATATTTTAAGGGTTTGACATTTTACATTTCCGTTTTTTTTAATGTCCTTCAAGTTTAGACCATTTGTGCATTGCCTGGTATAATTAATTCAGTTTGTATATTGAAAACTTATTATGCTCATCCGTTAGTAGATAAAGCATATTTGGCAGTGTATAAGCTGGGATTGTTGCTGTGTATGACTATCGCTGCATTATTAACTGCTTAGCTAATTTGGTTCTTTTATATTTATTTATGTATTATAATTAGAAAGTGAATCATTTTCTGCATTTTTCCCAATTCCAGAGCTGCACCTCTGCCTCAACAGATTTTGCAGGCGTGTGTTTTATGAACATGTTAAAGTTTTGAATTTTGGCATTTACTCTTTGCTGCCTGTTGACAGCAAATATTTTGTGCCTGTGTAACACATTAACCCAATGCCATGTAGCATATATCGGTTTATACCACAGCACTCAGTGTCGCCTGGCTGTGCATTAAAGTCAGATAGGTGAATTTTAAGCTTGCTGCATGCGGCAAACAGCCCTCTTAAATGGTGCCCTAAAAGCTTTTCATTAGCGCAAAGAACGCGACAGAGGTCAAATTCCCCCAGGCGTGAAACCCTCCGAATTACCGTTTAAGCTTCATCACTTGTCAGGATGTAAAGTAAATGTCTCCATATTTTCAGGAACTATTTCTGTATTTTATTACAGAAATGGTCTACAAAGAAATCCGTACAGGATGGTCTGATTTGATGTTGTGTAATTAAGATGGTTCAAACAATACGTGGGTGAGGGCTAAGCAGAATGGTCCCATCTCCGTGCACAATGCAAAGTGACTGTGCCAAATCAGGCTAGATGAAATCCAGCAAACACCTTCTATTATGTCCGCTCCGTCAGCCAGGGCTGCAGGCTGCATCAGCTAATGCTAAAAACTGGGGAGATCCAATAACAAAGATGTTACCAACAACACATTAAAACACGAGGCTACAGTCAGATTCGCCATTTAAAAACACACATAACACAGTTTAAGAAACCGAGAAGCTCAATAATAATCTTTCGAAATTTATTTACATTTTTTGGAAGCATATTTTGCCCAAAATACCATATTTCCTAATTCATATTATCTTAAGTTGGCAGGCATCAGCAAACATATGCGTTGAAAGTTAATTTGGCTTAAGTTTGCATATATTTAAAAATATTAATTATTATATTTGTCCCAGTGATTATCAATATGCACAACCCTGAATATGTTATGCAGTGGTGCCAGGCTTTGATTCTACTTCAACCTAAAAATGGAACCACTTCAGATAAGCGACGAGTTAATAATTTGTTTTACATCCATCATATGATTACGTCTTATATACTATGGAAGTTTAGTTACAATATATATATCCCATTGTTTACATTTTGACTGGTTTGAAGTGAAGGAAATGACTACTAGATATCTTTGTGGTTCCTCCTCACCAGACAAGACTAATCAAACAGTGGTAAATGAGTGCTCTGTGCCAAAAAGTCTAGATTAATCAAACAGTGTTAAATGAGTGTTCTGTGCAACAGCCAAAAGGCTAATTAACATAGCGTGGGAGAGAGGGCCAACACAATACTTATGCCTCATTTAACGTACATCTTCACTGGACTGAACTGGGTTCAGGCTAATCAAAAGCTTGAGATTATCAATGATGTCACTTCTTGTGTCACAATCATTTTTTTTACACTAGTTGCCCTTTCTCCCTTTTTTGTCACATCCCGCAAAGGCCCAGTGCCCATCCTTTCATGGGTCAGGCTTCCGGCAAGGTTTGGGTGTGAGAGTGATTATGAACCAACATAATGCCCCAACACTGCAGTTTGTTGAGAGTCGGCCTGAAGACTGGCGCTTTGGCTCAGTGCTAAACCTAGTAAATTATCAACAATGACCTTGTTTATTCCCTTTTTGAGCCAAAAGAGCTACTGGCAGGTTCTGTTAGCATCACAAGACAGCACAGCAGGAATGAGGCTAGTATTCCTGTGAATGGGATGATTAAAGATAGAATTTAATTTTGTATCATCCTTATATTGCTGCTTTGTTCCACAGCATGTCCAGACATGCATCCCTCTGTGCTAAGAATGTGTGCAGAATTATTGACCAATTAACCACAATCTTAAACAAACAGTAATAAATTACCAAAGGAGGCAGGAGTAAATGGGCATAAAGACACCACACCAACAGATTTCACGTTTAGGTCACCATAATCAAAATCCAAAAAGCCCTGGAATATTTGAAACAATTAAGCACCAATTAAGCATCAATTTAGCACAGCTTTTAAGTTTATATTTTGAGGCTCAACATTAGTAATGCTGAGCAAATTGGTCTAAAGTCTAAAAACTTAGTTTGTCTTGGCTTCAGGGCACAGTGAGTGACTGGGGACCTGGAAACGCTTCTTGTTTTGCTAGCATGAGCGCAGTGTGGGCTTCAGGTGAGACGCTGGAGAACCTCATTAGCAGGGGAACCGTAGCGCAGCGAGCAGCACGCGCCTGGAACAGATGGCGAACGCTCCGACTCCGGAGGGTCGTGCAGCAGCCCAGCACAACATCTCGCTGCATGGGGCCCCAAAGAAGGGCTGTGGCCCCCAGCACCTCTCCTCTTGCCCCCTCCGTTCATATTCAGAGAAAGCACTGCTAGTCAGTGTTAGCCAAGCCTGGAGCAACAGCTCCCCATGCCGTGTATGAACATGAAGGTCCTCAGCATACAACTATGCACGAGGCCCCACCAGGCACTGTGTTTATTAAATGGTTTTTCTTCTCTTTGGTCTTTATTTCATTTTTTTAATTAATGAAAGCCGTACAAATTAAGCAAATGTAAAATCTTTGGTCAGCTTTCAAAACTTGCTATTTTGTCTGTCAGCATTTCTGAGAGTACATTCTGACGAAATATGAAAAATGAAAACCAATGCAATATTTAAGAGAATAATTGCTTTGCACCGAATGATGATAAAGAATACCATGGCATGTCAAATGAATGGGAAACACTGTCCCTTTTTAAAATTCATATGTCAAGTATTCTTAAATAGGACAAAATCTAAAATACCACACCGTAATGTCCTTGTTCTCACAAGAATAAGACATACAATGAAGTAAACATGTCCATTTGAAGTAGGATCATCTAGCCAAAAGGGAAGGTGAGATATGGGTTAGTCCTAAGCCAACAAAGTGATTCTGGAATAAAGTCACTTTTCCATCCACCAGCTGCTATTTCCAGAAACCATGAAATTATAGCTTGAAGCATCCACTTTTTTCATTTTGCTAATGTGCAAGATAAACTGACCGATCTTCTCTGTGCTCCAAGCTGTTTCCAAGTAGATACACCACTCTGAATTTAAAGTTCTACAGGTTTGTACATGATGAGGGCTTCATCTGAACACGCCCTGCATACGTACACATACCACACTACAAATGTAAGATATTAAGATCTCTTATGACTCGCTATCTCTACATTCTCTCTCACACATGTACAAATGTAGTTATGGTTATTTGTTGTCGCAAGCATCGCTCAACACAGCCATGCTCAGAATGTGCTACATTTCAATATTTAAATTACTTTTGACCATTCAGCACTGAGTGTGCTAGTCTGGGAAAAAGTATCATCTAAAACCAAAAAGACTTCGTTTATTAAATTGTGATAATGTAAACTTGCACAGAAACTCTACAGAATGTTTTTCAGAGACCATAAAGCTGATTTAATATTTTTATCCCTTCATTAATGCATCTACTGTAGCCCCCAAATAATTTCATTACAGTTACACTGATGCTATCAGAAAAATGCAAATACATTTTGCTTGGTAATAGATAATCACTAGCTATCCGGTGACAGAAATTCTGTTTGTATGGCAGTTATGATTCACGTGGCTGATTCAACAGATAATTGCAGCGCTGTATGATCCAACGGTTGCCTTTCCATGTCTGTGGGCTAGGAAAATTAAAAGATATGGCAAGATGTGTGCCTCTCTAGCACTTGTGCAGCCTTTAAGATAGGATTTACATGCCTTTTCCCTTTGATTAATCCTCGGCTGCCTTAGGGGAGGTGCGCAATCAGAACCGTGCACGGCCGACGGTGGTTTTAATTGACGAGTGCGCCATATCAAAGGGCCACTTCATTACTTTCAGCCTTTAGTTCTGCTGTGCGTTTTTTTTATGTAAAGTTTCATCTAAATTGGCCTCCCTGAAATCATTCAGCATTCAGGTTTTCTCTGGCAAAACTGTCAATTGGAAACTTCTGGATTTTCGTTCACCAGAAGGTATAAAGATTCCCTTCATATTCACAATATGCTGCCAGCAAAGAGGCTAGCCTGCAGGTAAACGTTAATAAAACATTAACGCACCATTACGCACATGTTACTTCAGCTCTCTGTCAGTGAGAAATTCAATGAGAAAATGCACAATCGACGATCCTGGCTTTATTCTCGACACACAGATGTTGTTTATACAAGGGCTGCTGATTTTTTAGCATAATGACATTATTGCTGACATGTTAATCTAAGTTACAATTCAATGGGTGCCACAGGAAAAACTGTTAAGATTATACCCAAAAAAAACTACAAAAAAAACTACAAAAGTATTCGAACAAACTAAAAAGTGATATTTCATTTACAACGGGGTATCCCCATTTATGAATATTTTCCTGGGGGTTTTTTGGTATTCCTTTTCAAAAAATAAGTTCCATAAACAGTCAGACAAATGATACGGCTGTATTGTAATACCAACAGTGGTTCCAAGTTATTTGTGCTCCAAGGAGGGAATTTGATCATTTTTTATGGATTCAGCACTTTGGACAGCTCCACGTCTCCCAGTGCTGCTGCAAGCGAGTATTTTTAAGGTTGCTGCTCTAGTGAGGATGGAGTACCTGAGACAGTGATACAGAACTAGCCCACCGTTGCAGGGTTTATACTGAAACATGCACACACTTAAACTGCCATTGCACATTTTTTTTTATTTAGAATATAGACCCAGATGTCTCAAACAGGATGTAACACGCCGGATGTACATCACATGACAGGAAGACAGGAACAAAGAATAATAAAGGTAGCCCCGCTGTGGCAAATCAGATGTCATATTTTCTGTCACCTTTTCTTTTGTTTGTTTTTGTCTTCTTTTGAGATTGTTACTGAGGAATGGATTGTCAGCACTATTTATAGACAACTTTTAGGCATTTCAGAAACAGCTGTCATCGATTGGGGGAAACCAGTACAGATGTTTCGGCTATTTCAGCTTATGGCCAAGGTAACTCTGTAAGAATAATTCTGAGGCAAATCTAAGATGAAATCTGGGACCCAACATATGAGAAATTTTGTTCATTTGCCATATTTAAAAAAAAATGTAATATCCTTTAACGCATAAAATACATGGTGCAGATATTTTATATGTTACTCTTATAACATCCATTTGCAGGGATTCACCAAAAAATAATAAATGTTATTGTTATTGCATTTTTTTAGCTGAATTCACATTGTGTTCCTCTTTTTACACATACATAGCACTTGATATACTAGCTTGCTGCAGTTTCCCCCCTCAATATTTCCACAAAAAATGAAAGTATGATATATTCTGCACAATATTCAGTAATAATATTTTCCCATCCTTGGTCAATAGTAACTTACACCAGCTGAGTTTCTGCTACCCATCGCCAATACAAGGAAATACAGCTCACAAGGTACACAGGTGCACAGGATTGCAGTCTTTCACCACAGTCACACACACACACACACACTCGCTCACCACCCTACGCAGCAGTGCCCACAAGGAGTGTTACTTTGGACTGGTGTGTCACATGCTGTCCACATCAGTGTTAATGCAACCATACTGTCAAACAGAAATGCATTTCATGTGCCTTGAAACTCGGTTGACAAAAACATACTCATTTTCACACTCAGGAAGAAATATTTGAAAAATCTGGGTATAAATTACAGCTTGGGGCACTGATGTCTGTGAGGATGGAATTTTGGATACAATGACGTACAGCTTAAACAGCAATAGGAAGTTACTGGCCCCTGAATCTGCTATCATTGCTGGGATGGTTTTCTGTTCTGGAAGCTGAAAAAAGAATAATGAAAATATGGGCTACACATTATCTTACAGCAGATAATCTTACAACACAATACCACCCCAATCTCCTGTATTGCCCTCCAATTTCCCTTTTTTGTAGCCTACTGTAATTGCATTTTCAATATATGCAAAGAATGTATAATATTTGTAACCTGGAGAGACATGTAGATCTTTATGGTTCAGCAACTTGAAAAAATAAATGGGACAAAGAGAGCAACATAGCTGCATTACTGACGCAAGAAACCAGTGAACCAGTGAAAGGAGATGAACAGTGTTTCAGTCGTCATGTTTCCACATCTCACTGCAGTGTTCCGAGTTTGAAAGTTGAGAAATAGCAGTTCCTCGGTTAATATTATTGGCCATGGAATCAGAGTGCGGAAATTTGAACTGGGAGGGTCACATGTCTTTTTCTGCCCCAAGAACAACTCTATCTAAGCCCACTGATGCACAGTGTGCTCCATCAAAGCCTTAAAAATCTAATTTTACAATGCTCTTTGAAACCACATGAACAAACGAAATCATTTTTTGAGTGATTGTCTAGCCATGCTGTTTACTTAATGCACTGTTGACAACCTGTAATCCCGCTCAATCTCCTTTAAAGGATCCAAGGGATTTAGAGGTACAGATTCCCAGTAGTTCAGTCATCTTACGTACGTCTCACAGCCTATTGGCTTCTCTGTGCAAATATTATAGTGGCAGACATCTTAAACTCCAGAAAGTTGTGTCTCGATAAGCAATGATGCGACATGCTGTGAATTGC
>JABFDZ020000002.1:23094435-23115306 GCA_019775955.2 Pollimyrus isidori
ATATTGGGAGGAAATACAGCTGCAACCCCACCCCCCCCCCCCCAAAAAAAAAAGGGCCCTTTGGCTTCCTGCATGAGCGTGCTCTGTGTCACATGTAACCCAGCCCAGACCTGTCTCCAAGGGCATACAGACCACCAATCAGCTTAATGTGTAATTAGTTTCCTAATTTAAGTTCTCTTATACCTCCTGTTAAATGGAGGCTCCGTGACAGGATGTGGGAAGATGTACCACAGTACCTGAAAAGTGAATTATCAGCTACACCCCGCCCCACAAGGAAGATCAAAATTAAAATCTCCTAGCCTTCACTTTCCACACCCGTCTACATGTTGCACACCCTCGCTCCCCCCCAATCACCTAACTGCCTGTTTCATATTGCGGTTATTATTTTAATTCTGTAGCTTCCATTGCTGGCACTTTCATTGACTTACGGTTGTTTCAGTGATGCGGTTTTGTTTGAAGGCCTCAGGGTCGTGGCCTCTCTGAGGCAGGAGGGTTCTAACCTGACCGCTATCACAGGTCACTGATGATTCTTATCCATAGTTTTTCACTCCTTACAGCCCATGAACTGAAGCTTTTCCCCCTTTAGCTGTTGTTGCAAAGGCTGAGTGAATAAACTTAGCTGCAAAAGAAGCCAATTCACAGACTTTTGTTTTTTTTAAGGCAGCATCACACTTTTGTTTCAGGCTGTTAATTTATCCTTTATGCAATTAATTTATGGGGTAGTGCCTGTAGCATCTGGCGTCCCGGGTTGGGGGTCGAGTCGAACTTGTGCATGGAGTCCGTGTTCTGCACGCTCTTCTCCCAGGTTCTTCAGAATTCTTATAAGTCCAATACCATGCAGGTATCTCTAAATTGCCCATAGTGTGTGGATGTGTGCATGAGTACGTGAGCACCAGGATGGGTTGGCTCACCATTTAGGGTCGTCTCCCGCTTTAGGTCCTCTGCTTCCTTGCATGTGCTACAGGCTCACAGTGGAGTGATTATGAAGGATGGATAGATGGAATATAATGACTGAAAGAAATCATTTACTGGCGTACGTTCTCCTTTACAACATTATGATATTTCATAAACATCCATTTGTGCCTGGCGATCTCCCTGGAAACAGCTTTAAGTCTCTGTGATTAAAGTGTAATGACTTGTAGCAGATGTAGAAAATCAACTTGATGCTAACCGCCTCTCCAGCATTCAATATAAAACGCAGAAATGTCATTTTTACAATCACGGTTTTTGCAAATTTAAACGCTATTGTGTGACCGCAAGACAAAAAACAATATTGTTCGAATCTATGGCAGCTTCACGGCTCTTGAACGAGTGTCCTTAAATAACACAGACATATCCCATCTGTCAATCTGTCATCCAGTGGCCCATCCTGGTCACTGGAAAAGACTTCCAGTGCGATGCAAAATTTTGGCCCACTGGTGCACCTCAAGGTAGAAGTAGACACGGGCCAGTTGGGTACAGGGAAGAGAAAGCAGAACGGCTCAGGAATGCACATTGCAAGCGGCGATCACGGTTTTATATAAAATTTACTGCGCTGTGACGACTTTGCACAAGGGGAGATGGTGCAGTGATGATTCAGAGGCCAGGAATGATGCAGGTCAGTGATTTGCAGCATGGCCTTCATGAATATGCACGGGGGAAGCATTTGTGCAATTACCCGTCGTGCCTTTCTGTGACAGGGTCCTCTGCGAATCCAGTGACATTGCCCTGTCACTCACTTTAAAGGTTATTACCTTGTCTGAGCCAGTCATTTGCTCTTATAAAACATCATGAACGATGGAGAGATTTTGCCCCTAGTATTTCTGCACTCCTGTACTATTCAGAGCTATACAGGATGGTTGCATTGTGCCCCAGAGTGTCTCCAAGGAAACCTGGGACCTTCACATAGGCAATTTCCTGGAAAATGATGCTTCAGTAACCTGTACATGAAATATACTGTAACTGCTCATTAGCTAAGTAACAGTGATAAAGAACAGGGCACCTAGTTTGATGTTTTTCTCTGGAAATGAATGCATAGCTGCATTTTTATAAGTATAAACACTCATTAAAAAGCAGTGCAGAAAAGCTGTAGGTGTGCCGCTGCCAGATCAGATCCCCGGTGAGTCAAATCTGGGATCTGAATTTTGACTTTCAATAAAATGTTGTGTATTTTGGGCAGTACCTCTTAGCTTGAAAATCTGTTTATTTAATCAGGCCTTTGTTTTTTATCCCCTTAAAATTAATTTCCAGAGGTTGTAAATAAAATAGACAAGTTCACTTTTGGAAATTCTGCTGCACTCATTCCACGCGGCTGCAAAGGGCAATGGAGGTTTAGTGACGATTCTCTGTCCCATAGATTCTCAGGCTACAGAAGATTATTTATGAAGGCTGTGAGATGTAATGCTTGGCTGAACTTAATGAATCAGAAACACGCTGTTTACAGGAAGTGAACAAAGGCAGGGAAACAGAAGCAATTATTAATGAAATTAAACTCCTTACAGTTATTGACCCAGACTGATATGAACTTTAAATTACAGGCCAGGCTGGGCTCCAACCCTGATGACAGGCCTCTTTAAACTTTTATTTTGTGGGTGTCGTTAAAATGACTAGCTCTGCAACAGTGCCAGGCTGCAGAAGCGTGACTTCCCGCAGGAATTCCCAGAAAATGTACCAACAATCTCTCAGAAATATTGCTCTGCTCTCTGTCCAGGCTGAAATTCCAGAGGCAGGGTACCAATTAAAAGTCTGCTCTTTGATCGACAACTTTGGTCTGGTCCCCACAAGTGCTCTCAACGCCCAACCCTGGAACTGTGAAAGATGTGGCATCCAGTAAATTATGCTGCTCTGTCAACGTGACATTAAATGCAACTCTGTCTCCCCAGGGAGAGCTTCCTCCCTCTCTACCCCTTGACCTCCTTTGACACAGACTTGGGTAGCTACCAAAACCAACTAAAGGAGAATCCTTCAAACTGTGTCTTTGCATATAGGGGAACACCCTATGCTTAAAAAAATAGGAAAAAAAAATTCTGATTCCAGTTGGCGGTCACTGGCTTTGCCCCACATGTGATGTAGTCCGAGTCTGTGATGATTTGAAGCTGAAACGCATTAAATGTCCTCCGTAGTGGACCAATGCGGGGATAAGCGGCTTCCCCCAGAAAGACCCCATCATCCCCTTAATTACCCATCTATGCCAAGCAGTGCCGCCCACAGACTTACGCTCTTGCACAGAAGACATTTCTATGTCCATGCTGAAAGCGTGGCAATTTCTGGAACACTCTACAACATGCTGGCACGCTCTCCGTAGTTCTTTAAATGAGCTTAATTGCCTTCGTTTCCTGGTGATGTTAAACTCTGCAGCATATTGCAGTGCATACAGTCTGCATGGATTAAGGTGAAAACCCTCGCCATCTCTTACAGAGTCAAATTATTCTTTAATGTGAGATTCACTTATATCTACAGCGCCCCCTGGATGGGGGTTGGGGGCTAGCAAGTAGCACACTGGCAACACAGTTCTACCCTGTTGGAAATGTGCTGAGTGGACTTGGTGGAGCAGCTTCAAACGGCAATGTTAGACATCCTACAGTATGAGGGTAATTTCTAGTTTCATCCATTTGCTTGTCATATGTTTAATTTGCCCAAGATGTATCCTGCTTTGGTTACACAATGACAAACTAAACCATGCTATTTTTATATGTGAAATAAAATGTGTGTGAATAGTTTATGTGCCTAATGTGGACTGGAACCCCATCCTGAGTTTATCCTACAGATAATGGGTGGGAATAGGGAAGGGGATGATCAAGGGCCCTCATGACCCTTTACAGGACTACCAGTATAGAAAATGCGTGAGTGACTGACTGACTGACTGAATGAATGAATGACTGAATGAAAGACTGCATGAATAACTGAATAAATGACTGACTGAATGAATGATGGATGGATGGATGGATGGATGGATGACTGAACGTATGAATGACTATGAATGACTGACTATGAATGACTAAATAAATGGCTGAATGAATGAATGAATGAATGAATGAATGACTAACTAAATGAATGACTGAATGAATGACTGACTGGGATATGAAAGACTGAATGAATGACTGACTGGGATATGAAAGACTGAATGACGCTACAAATGACTGAATAAATGACTGACTGATTGTATGATGACTGAATGTGTGACTGCCTGATGGACATCTGACTGAATGTATGAATGACTGACTGACTGACTGACTGACTGACTGAATGAATGAATGAATGAAATAAGACTGAATATAAAGTGCATCCCATAATGGGACCAGCTAAACTGTAGATGTCAACAGGCTTTAACGTGGTCCAAAAACTCTGAAGCTGTCCTAGCCCGGGGCAGTAATAGCTAAAAAAAGAAGTGTATTTAAAAATTGATGTTACTCTTTCTGAAAATGGGTGATGGGCAGACATAGAGGGACCAGAGGATGTCGCTGCTGGTAACAGTGTATCCCCTCGGACACCCACCAATGAGGACATCCCCTCAGACAGCCACCAACAAGGACATCTCCTCAGACAGCCACCAACGAGGACATCCCCTCAGACAGCCACCAATAAGGACATCCCATCAGACAGCCTCCAAAGAGGACATCCCCTCGGACACCCACCAATGAGGACATCCCCTCAAACAGCCTCCAAAGAGGACATCCCCTCAGACAGCCACCAACGAGGACATCCTCCCAGACACCCACCAAAGAGGACATCCCCTCAGACAGCCTCCAACGAAGACATCCCCTCAAACAGCCACCAACGAGGACATCCCCTCGGACACCCACCAATGAGGACATCCCCTCAGACAGCCCCCAACGAGGACATCCTCTCAAACAGCCACCAACAAGGACATCCTCCCAGACACCCACCAACGAGGACATCCCCTCAGACAGCCTCCAAAGAGGACATCCCCTCAAACAGCCACCAATGAGGACATGCCCTCAGACACCCACCAACGAGGACATCCCCTCGGACACCCACCAATGAGGACATCCCCTCAGACAGCCCCCAACGAGGACATCCTCTCAAACAGCCACCAACAAGGACATCCTCCCAGACACCCACCAACGAGGACATCCCCTCAGACAGCCTCCAAAGAGGACATCCCCTCAAACAGCCACCAATGAGGACATGCCCTCAGACACCCACCAACGAGGACATGCCCTCAGACACCCACCAACGAGGACATCCCCTCAGACACCCACCAATGAGGACATCCCCTCAGACACCCACCAACGAGGACATCCCCTCAGATAGCCACCAATGAGGACATTCCCTCAAACAGCCACCAACGAGGACATCCCCTCAGATAGCCACCAACGAGGACATCCCCTAAGACACCCACCAACGAGGACATCCCCTCAGACACCCACCAACGAGGACATCCCCCCAGACACCCACCAACGAGGACATCCCCTCAGATAGCCTCCAAAGAGGACATCCCCTCAGACACCCACCAACGAGGACATCCCCTCAGACAGCCTCCAAAGAGGACATCCCCTCAGATAGCCAACAACGAGGACATCCCCTCAGACAGCCAACAACGAGGACATCCCCTCAGACAGCCACCAACGAGGACATCCCCTCAGACACCCACCAACGAGGACATCCCCTCAGACAGCCTCCAATGAGGACATCCCCTCAGACAGCCTCCAAAGAGGACATCCCCTCAAACAGCCACCAAAGAGGACATCCCCTCAGACAGCCCCCAACGAGGACATCCCCTCAGACAGCCTCCAAAGAGGACATCCCCTCAAACAGCCACCAAAGAGGACATCCCCTCAAACAGCCACCAAAGAGGACATCCCCTCAGACAGCCTCCAATGAGGACATCCCCTCAGACAGCCTCCAAAGAGGACATCCCCTCAAATAGCCACCAAAGAGGACATCCCCTCAGACACCCACCAATGAGGACATCCCCTCAGACACCCACCAACGAGGACCTCCCACCTGAAAGGGGGTAAATATCAGGACTGAGAGTGTAGACTGCCGGGACTGAAGGGGGTAAAGACCAGAAAGGTTGAGAGTGTAGACTGCTGGGAGTGAAGACACTGTTCTGAACCTGCTGTTTTTCTCCGGTACAAATCATTTCTCAGATTCATGGAATTTACTGGATGAGTAATTTAGAAGTTTTTGTCTTTTAAGCAAGACCTAATTACATTGGAGAGGGCATAACAAGTGAGGTGATGCAAAAAATAAGTGGCAGAGCTAAATATGGCTTTTTTGATATTTGCCTGAGGTGACCAGGGAGTAAAAGACTGACAAATGGGAGGTATGATAAAAAGATGAGATCAAGCTGAACTCAGGGCAGAATTAAGTGGTCTGTACCCATACAGTATATTAGAGTGTGATGGGATTAAACTGAGTGGTCTTTTCCCATACAGTATGTTTCAGTGTGATGCCACTGGGTGGTCTGTACCCATACAACATGTTACAGATTGATGGGATAGTATCGAGTGTTCTGTATCCATACAGTATCCTTCTATGCGATGGGATGGCATTGAGTGGTCTGTTCCCACATAGTAGCTTACCATGTGACGGAATGGCATCGAGTGGTCTGTACCCATACAGCATCTTACCATGTGATGGGATGACATCGAGTGGTCTGCAACCATACAATACACTTTGGTTAGGCAGGCTTTTGTTTGCAGAATAGGACCTTCCTAAGACAGACAGTTACTTCTTTCCTTATGTTATATTGCTGCTGCACTTATTCTATACTGTACGTATTTTAATTTATCTGTCTTATTAATTCTCATTCATGTATTTAGCATGAGCACAAACATGAATGCCAAGCCCTGCCTCAACCTCAACTGGTACAATGAAACCCAGGCACAACCAGAATGGAGGTGAAAAACATAGGAAGAGCTTCAGATACCCACAATGCAGCGTAAGCATGCAATTGGTTAGCCGGAACAAAAGAACACACCATATTGGGAAGACGTATTTTTGAGCGACTTATAAATTCCACGTAATGCTTTAAGGTTGTCTCAGTACAGTATCATACTGGAAAGCAATTCCAAGTACGTTCTGTTTTCATGTACTTACAAAGAGGAGGACATCTGAGATACCATGGGCTTTCCACAGGCATTGCGTCTCCGTCTGCCTGGACATTAATTTAGCTTTCATTACGGATGTTTGACATTATCACTCAAAGAATGCAGCGCAAATAATATGAGTCAGTTTCTCCTCTACATTACAGATCGAAGTGCAGAGGCCTCCAAACATTTTTCATTGCACCGGGTCACGCTTGCCATCTTTATGACTATATAAAAAAGTGGTCTACATTCAGTTATGTCCCAGGCCTGAGATCAGCTGGGAATCTGCCAGCACGTGAGACCGGGACCATGACGTAAGGCAGAAATCACCTGGTGGGCCTCATGTCCTTCAATATCATGTGCTGCTCTGCTAACACTGGTAAAGGAGAACATGTAACACTTAACAGACGGCAGGCTGAACAAATGTGGAGGTCACAGGTCACCAGGAAATACCGATCCGTAAATACAGCTCTAAGGCCAGCAAGGGGACATTAATCTCCATGATGAATAACAGACATTCCTTGTCCATTGTATGCAGTCATGTAGTTGGTGTGGCTTACATGCCCTCTACATCATATTTATGGATAAGTAGGCAGTAGAGTTAGCAGGTCAGATGTATCTGGTATCACTCTGGTCCCGGGGGGGGGGGCGGGGCCCCCCCCCCCCCCACAGAACGTGTCGTCAAAGCGATGGTTTACACTGTGTCAGACATTTGTCACCCCCTGCCTTACCACAGGCGAATGCCTGTTCCTATTTAGTTTTTTCCATGTCAACAGCACAGTTCAGTCAGAAACGAGAAGTTAGCTAGACAAAATTAAGCTCATTACTGTCTCTAAATGCACCCTACCCTGTCTTCAAATGAAGTATTTAAACAGATACTTGCTTTGCTGGTACAGTGTGAGACATAAGGAGCAGACAGGGAGCAGACAGAGAGACATAAACCAGGGAGGGTCACAGAGCAGGTCTCACACCCTGAAATCTAACATGTTATTGTTATACATAACTGGCCATCATTCCTCCTATCCACACTGCAACTGCAGAGAAGTTACTCAAAATGCAGGGATGCTAAAGCAATTTTTAGTGCTGGTCCTTAGATGGGATGTGAAAGTGTCTCCAAAGAAGAAACAAATAGCAAGGCGGCAAAAACATTGTTCATGAGCTCATTCATCTTATGGGCCACTGTAAATACATCCAGAAAAAAAGAATAATAGTAAATATTTTTGAGATAAATAGAAGAAAAAAAGGAACCATCTCTACCCAGTCTGTGTCAGCATAATATGTGTGTAATCTGGTACAGAAAAGTCTTTATACACTTTAAATGCCCCCCCCCCCCCCGACTAGGCATAAAGAGTTCAGGGTGCTGCTTTTGTGGTCTCATTCACAGAGACCTGAGGCCCTTTTCTTTTGGCTTGATTTTCCTTGCTTCTATTTAATGGATCCAGCGTTTTGGGTTCCTGCTAATCCCGGGCTCCGATGTGAGCATCGCCCGCTGCAGGGAGACACATGCAAGGCGAAGGCTCCGCCCCCCACAAGCGTCTGATGGAAGGGAGAGTCATAGCAGCCAATTTAAGGGGACGGCGGGGCAGATCCGTCACGGCAGAGCGCGGCAGCCATGACGTTTGGGCTCTGAGCACGCAGCCTTACGACAGACACGGGAAAAAAATAACATGTTGGATGCAAAACTTGTTCCTCCTATTTTGTCAGACTGACACGCAAAGAGATGAGAGGGCGCCAGCTGCCAAACACAGTGAAGGGATGAGGGAAATGCGAGGGAGGTATAGACCTACGGGTGGCAGGAACGCAGGCTGCGACAGATTCCTCACTTCCTGCGTGTTTTCAGTGATGCGGGTCCATCAGATGCCAAACACAGAGCCCCTAGTGAAGGATGAGGAAAACGCGAGGGTGGCACAGACCCACAGGTGGCAGGAACGCAGGCTGCGACAGATTCCTCGCTTCCTGCGTGTTTTCAGTGGCGGGCCAAGGTAAATGAGCCCAGCCAACACATTCCCACACGCGTCCGTAAGGAAGAGCCACAGCACAGTGGCATCTGCCATGAGCAGATTACGGAGTTAGATAGCGGTAGCATCCGCCGTCTTGCTTCAGGATGCCTGTGAAACTTACCTCATGTCTCCACATTATCAATATAGTGCAGAGACACGGTCGTGTACTGAGGCGATTTGAGGCACCACTATGAGCAGATTACACATTTGGATCAGTTAATACCCCAAATGGCTCTGGGCCAAAATAAAGCCATAAAATATTTCTTGCAAAGCCAGTTTCTTAGTCACAACGCTTAGCCTTGAATGTCCCTATATTCGGCACAGTGCAACGATGCACTTCTTCCTGTACAACACAAGCCTGGAAAACTTCACATAACAACACATTAAACCCAACCAGCTGCCGGTATTATCACTATCAATCAGTACCTGGTCCCATTGAATGCAGGCAGTGGACTGTAGTTGTCAGTTTAATTAGCCCCTTTCACAAAATGTCCCACTCCTCTTTTCTGATTTTCACACTTACTTTGAAAGTTTCATGCTGACTAAATGAATTTACTTTGGAGAGGAATCTTTACCATGCAGAGAGTCATCTTCTAATTTCCATATAAATGTAGAAAGGGGAGCGTGTGCAATCTTTTTCAGATCTTAACAGGATTTTATTCTTTTCCCTCTGATCTGTCTTATGGTATCACAGTGAGAAGATGGAGAGAGTATGATTCACTAATTAACAATCGAAAACACTGCCTCTTTCTGCAGTAAGAGGAATTATTTAAGGAATGGATTTGAAACATAATTAAATCATGGAAAATGGTTTAAAAAAAAGCACTATTACTTTTACAAATATACCTTTGCCTGGGGTCTTCAAAGGAACGGTCTGACAGATGCATTCAAATCAGATCAGGAGCATCAGTTTTCATGCTGTGAAATGATTCATCAGATGAATCAGAGTTTATTTTTTATATAGGTTATATGATGAGATTGAAGGAAATGTTTTCATTATTTTGCCGTATGGAATTGGAAACATTCTGGGAGTATCCGGAGGGACACTGTCATCAGCCCAGTGTCACTCTGGCCATGTGGATAAGGGCTTGGAGGGATTGGTCTCCACGTGCTGACTGAGCATTCATTCATATCTGCCTTGGGCAGGACTGGACCCATCCAAAGAGTTGAGGTGAGCTGAACAAATATTTGAGATTATCGACCACAAGGCTCATCATTAAAGATCTCGTATTATAGTAAATGAATTGGGCTCTCCTTCAGAAGTGTCTGTGGAAAGTGCATTTACCACCCACAGATGCAGCTTTATACTATGGTGAAATTATATTTTTTTCTGGTGCGTATGACAAGTTGCACACGCTGTACATTTTATTCATTCTGCAGAGGGGAAAAAAAGACTAATCCTGAAAAATTGCTGAGTCACAGAGATTCAAAGGGTCTAGAGTGACTGAATGAAAGGCAAGAGATCTTCCTGAATAAGTGGCCTGCTTCCTGTGCAGAAGCAGGGCATTCTGGGATCTTCGGGGAAAAATGCAAACGTGGCATGTTCGAGGATGTCAAGTTTCAACTCCTGCTTATTCAGGAAATTTTAAATCGCTATCAACTTACACTAATCACAGCATCACAATGTCTGCCACATACAGCAGTTTTATTATGTAAAATTTATTGAAAATGTGTAAGGTTTTGTTAAGGTTCCTTTTTTGTGTTTTGATGTCATTAAGTCTCACCCTAAGTCATTTTTGAGATATTTTGGAGTTTGAGCACACCTACCTTTGATACCTGTTTTGTTAAGCTCACTATTCAGGCCATCGCGTTGTTGTCTTTGCCTAATTTCTGATTGAAGCCCAATGGAATTTAACAGCATAAATGGAACCCACCGGCACTGGACACGGGACATTCACTGGGATGACTTCTCCACCCATAGTGCCAGCAGAGGCCATTTTGACCCAGTTACATACGTCACAGTGTACCTCAGACAAAACTCCATTTCAGTCATCTAGGCCAGAGCAGGCAAGGTCAGAGTGGGCGGAGTGCTTCGGAAAGCGGACGGCGTCATGGTTTTGGAATTGCTCCTTGTCGAGACGGTTTGGGTGGCCGAAGCGTGCTCGATGCACCTGGAACGGGGTGTGTGCTGCGCCGTGCTCCCTGGAGTGACTGAGCAGAGCCAGCGGCTGTGTTTTTGCAAAACAGACCGAAGGACTGAACAGGACATTCGCTGTACTTTGTGTCCTGTGAGATTCTCCCAGGAGTTCAGCCGCCTTCCTTTCACCTCGACTTGACTTTCTCTGCAAGGTTTGCGATTTGACCACCCAGATGGTGCTGTGATTGCAAGGGGTATTAAAGGTTATTAATAGGCAATCGTATACCTTTTTTCATGGTTACATAATCAGTATCTCAGGTGTGAATTTTAGTATGTTCAGATGTATTTTGGCATTTATATAAATAACACTATTTTTTCTTTGTCGAAGAGAATATTAGCATGAAACGACGTATACAGTATAATGCAAGAATTCTAATAGACCATCTTAAAGGTAACTGAAGTAAATTATGCAAAGGATTAATCTCTAAATCCTGCTAAATCTTTTTGGCCTAAGTAGCTGGTAGCATGTATAAAAATGTCAAGCATTACTAAGATTTAATTCAACACTTAAGTCACAAGACTTAACTCAATAGCAGCTCTAAATGAGACATGTTCAGGAGGCACATGTGAAAGTCAGTAAAAAGAAAATATTATTGTTTAGGTGAATCAAGAAATTCTGTAATAAACGGTACATAACATGTACACTCCCTCATATGGCAGGCCAATGAGCAATAGCCTCGCATGAATACCACTAAAAGGATACTGAAAAGTATAAATTCACTTTTGCAAAACAGCACGTCGTGATGAATGTAACCTGGTATTTTTAAATTGTGCATTCAGATTGTATTGCACGGCTTTGGTTGGTGAAAAGCACTGACATAGTCTAACACAGTGTTTCCCAATCCAGTCTGCGGAGACCTACAGCCAATCCATGTTTTTGCTCCCTCCAAGATCCCTGCTAGACAGTCCACACTTTTACTACCTCCCAGCTGGGGAAACACTGGCCTAACAAAAGGATGTATGACCTTGTGTGTGTTCCTCTTGCCTGTGTCGTTCTGTAAACACTATATACAGGCAGTTGTGTACCATTAGACTTATTTTGCTCATCTGGCTAAAGTTTGAGAGTCAAACTGAAGGCCAATAATGATAACTGAGGATAGGGATGTTTAGTCTAAGTATGGTATCATACTGTATTGTATATTGGTGTATAATTTGCTGAAGCTAAACCATGCAGCATTATTGTCACAGCAGTCAATAGACATTATATTAGATAGCTTACTAATGGAAGGGTGTTTTGTTAATTAAGTAGCCCTTTGTTATTAAGATGACAAAGGAAGACATTAGTCATCATTTACAATAAATTTGCATGTATTTTCTACATAAAATGGGTAAGGAAATAAATAAATGGCAGGAGTATTTTATATTACAGCTACAGACCACCGAGCCCTGATAGGTCCAAGCGACAATAACTTATGGACAATCACTGCTTTTAAACTGATTGAAATGCACCCAACTGACAGAGATGAGTGCACATCTATCTTGTCACACGCACGTTGTGAAACACGCCAAAATGAGTAGTGTCACATTAGCAAGGCACCAGGCCACCGACCAGCTTGACGCTGTCTGATGTCAGGGATTTTACCAGGAGCGGCACCTGCGCCGCAGAGATGGAAGCTCGTCGAGGCCAGAGAATGGATCATTGTTAAATGCACATCCTTTATTCTCCATTAATGCTTAACGAAACAATACCCTGCATGCAGTCGAAGCATTTCCGTTCCACTCTCCCAAAATAAACAGCCACCCCGGAGCCCATACACAAATTTATAGCGCGTTACAATCTGGAGATAGGGCAGTTCATTAGCGTAATCTAAATATTCAACCTGACGTAATACCGTAATTCACAAGTACCAGCACCTCACAGTTTTGTGTAAAACAAGTAACTTCAATGTTGGAAAAAGTCAGTATTTCACAAAGATATTTCATGCTCCACCAGCAGAGTGATTTTAAGTGGGTGATTGTTCTTGTGTCTTTTACTTTGTGCTTTATTTCTGAAGCTGACAGATTAGTTCTTGGATCCTGTATCATTGGGGGAAATTGTGTGCTTTAAGGCTGTTTTAGGGGTTATTATGTACAATCAATGGCACTTGCAGTTATGCATACAGCAATACCGCCTGTCACCAAGTCCATTTTCTATCACATAAAAGCAATTTACACCTTTACTGGTGTCTCCCACATTTTGTTTTTGTTCCTTGACAGCTTCTCACTGAGCTGAATCATCCCCCGATAAGACGAAAAGGACTCAGTTGTTTGTGTTTACACCGAGGGTGACAATTTTGGCCTGTAATACCAAGCTTGTTGTTACGGCCTGCAGTCCGCAGAAGTACGTCTCCTAGCGAATGGTTAATCACATGCCGGTACGAGGCTGCAGGTGACCGCGGCACCCGGCTCTGTCCGCATCTGCATCACGCACCCGAGTGGTACAATCATCAGCGAGCCACCGTCATGTGCTCCAGGCTGGCGGCGTGCTGCAGGAGACCCCAGACAAATGTAAACTGCAGATTTAGTTTTAATCCCTTGAACTGAGACCAACATTTAAATAAATCCCCATACTGAAAATGATTTTTTTGCTTAACGACAGTTAGCCATTTCAGTTTGCAACAAAATTCAAAACAAAAGCCATTTTAGCATAGAGCATTTTTTCCTGGACAGTGATCCATTTCAAATGAATATGACTAAATATTCCACCCAACAAAACAGCTATTCTCTGTTTCTATTATAACACAATGCCAAACTTAACTATGCAGAACCATTTTAGACTGCAAGTCACTCCTGAATACCATTGTGTTAACTAATGCTGTCATCGCATAGCCTGAGTGCAGTAGGGGTATGGGTACCCTGGCATGGATACCCTACCATGGGTACCCTGGCAGATTCAGGGAGCCCAGCAGTTTACGTGGCCTCTTGAATATATAAAATGCTACTTAATATTTTGGTTGGGGGGTTGTGCAAGGTGATATTTTGTGAGGGGGCCTGGAATTTCTAGTTTTAGAATAGTGATGCGGGGACGTTGTTGCTCATTATGAGAGAGGTGAGAGCAAGCTTGGGGGTCACAGTGCAGGGTCAGGTAGGGCCAGCTCCAATTGCTGGGGTTTAAGAACCTTGCTGAAAGGCCCACAGACACGTGATTGTTCTACCAATGCCGGACCTCGAAGCCCACTGATCATAGGCGTGGGGACCTAGCCCGCTGAGCTGTACAGTGAAGGCATCACACATTGAAGTCCAGGGGTGCCACAGTCACATGCTAGCCAAGTAATGGTGTATCCCTTCCCTTCAGGGTTCTCAATACTGCAGGCCATCATGGAGTCGGCGGTCGCTAGCAACTGGCAAGTGACGGCGCGTTCGGTGGGGAGCATCACGGACCCTCAGGAGTACAGGCGCATCATCGAGGAGATGGACAGGCGGCAGGAGAAGCGCTACCTGATAGACTGTGAGGTGGACAGGATTAACGACATCCTGGAGCAGGTACGTACGGCCGGAGAGCCGCCCGCCTGCTTCGCTGGCTTCCCAGTTCCCGTCAGGGGTGACACCGGCAAACTGATGACCAACCCATGACCCGTTTAAACCCCTTCAGCGAGCCAGAACCGTTAGTCGCTGGGTTCGGCTCGGCTTGTGGTAAGAACTGACTGGAAAACCGACACAGGGGAGAGTTGAAAGAAACAAAATTAAATTTAGTTAAAGAGCATGCGTGCTGACGAAAGCAGAAGGGCATCTCGGCTTCTTTCCCACTCCTCTGACGAGGCAATCACCTACTCAGTTAAACAGCCTAACTCTGCATTCATTTAGGCATATTGTTTTGTTCCACTGCACAATAATTCTGAATGAGTTTGAGGTTAGCTGTGTTCATGAATTTAATTCCCACAGTCATCATTTAATACAAAATGCCTTTTAGTATTAATTTACTGCATCTAATTTAATTCTTGTGATGCAAATTCCCGTGCTCAGAGGGTCTCCGTTAAATTACATTAAGCACAATTCCTTTATTTTTTTTCCTACGGATATTGCCGGCTTTTGGGAGTGTGAGAAATATCCATTACGAATTACGTGTTAGATATGATAATGGGCCTGTTTTTGACGTCTTATTTCCCCCCCACATGGACAAGAATTACATCTTATTAATATTGTGGTTCCATGTGAGTTTTTGGTACAGCACAGAAATGTAGCGCCGTTGCACGTTATGCATCAGATGCAGGACCTCGCCCAGCCATGTCACACTCCGCAGTCCATCTGTGAAAACCAGGAGTAGCAGTTAATTAGACAGCGCTGGGGTGTCCTGGGGTCTAGTCCTAAAAGGGACACAGCTGTTTTCAGGTCACGTTCCGCCTGAGCTCACATTGGATAAATTGGACGTAATTGGATGGATATCAGCGCCTCTGGCATTTCTGGCGGTTTGGGAAGTCCAGGGGTTGGATTGGTGCACATTTGTAGGCGGGGTGCCGTGGTGGAGGGACACGTGCACGGTACGGCTGGTCTCAGATTAGACGTGGGCACCGACGGTATTTCGAGGGAGCAGCCTTTCTCGGGTAGGTTAAGGATGAGACTCCTTGTAATCTCACCCACTGAGCTTCCTATCCAGCCTCTGTTTTCATGGCCTTTTTGTTCAATTTAAAGCATGCTGGAGGCCAGACGAAGCTTTAAATAACCTCGGCTACATTCATAAAGCACAGAGAGACTGAAATAATATGATACAGATTCCAATGTGTGTCAGCTAATGGTATTAGCCCAGTAACACTGTGTCTATAACGAAATACTCCATTTGCATCGGCTTCCAGACTTGCTGAGCTAATTTTACGGCGCTGGGGAAAGTAGGTAAAAAGAAAACGAAAGAGAAAACGCCCAGTTTCGATGACCTGGTATTGATGCGCCGGGTTGGCGGCTGTCTGTGGCACATTTCTCAAGGAGACTGCATTTGTGACCTACATTACTCAGTGTCAGAAATACTCTAATACCAGCTACTTCAGTGCCGTCAGAACGGCAGAGTGAAAACAGCCAGCCCACTTCAGAGCCAAGCTAGAAAAATGATGAACTACAGCTTTGCATGACACACTTTTTTAAAATAAAAAGCAGCAACTCCACAAAAATTCGGCAGCACTTCCGGACAGCACGTCGGAATTGGATTTTTTTCATTTTATTTTTTTTAAACAACTTTTGGTTCACCCACAAATTGGAAGGACTCCTAGAAAGATAATTAGCCATTCAAAAAAATCATTTCCATGATATTCACATCATTGAACAGTATCAGTGGATGACTGACCTCCCCACCTGATTCAATTAGTCCTATATTGAAACTTAAAATGAGATGGCATATAGTGGAGCGTTCATTGTCGCGTACCATTTGGTGGAACCTTCTGCTTTTTAGGCCTGAAGCAGCAATATTTTTACTATCAGCAGCTATTTGATGCACATCTGAGGTGGAAATCAGACAGAACAAAGCAGTACAAGACTTTATTAAACCTGGAAAACACTGCTTGTATACTGTATTCTTTAGAAAAATATAAACACGTTTAAAACTGTGATAGACATACAGACATAGTAATAGCTAAACTTCATGGATTCATGCAATACTGATCAATACTAAAGTTCATCCTGAAAATATTTTTTTTTCATCTCCCAAGCACTTATGCAGCATAGGGGTCATGGGATGAGTCAGTTCTTCCTAATTTAAATTAATTTAAGGGTGACTCCTTCCAGCAAATATCAAATTAACATGCATACAGTCGGCATAGTTTTATGTCCATCCCAATGTAGGCAAATGCACATCCTTGTTCTGTGAATGCATATAACAGAGTCAAACTGTTTTATATCAGCCTCAAGCTCATGAATTCAGCAGAACATTTATTTGAAGACCTTTATTGTTTGTTACCACAAAGAGCCGGGTCAGGTGGCAATTACATTAATTGCCATTTATTAGCTAATACCCCACGGAGAGGTCCAGAAAATGTACCCACCTCCAGCTGCTCCATCCGCCTTGACGAGCTCCTCTATACATACAACAGAGCCCCCAGGAAGCCAATCATGCTTAGGAGGAAAGTAATAAATATTATTACTGGTGGAGTTGCGAAGCTCGAAGGCAGCAGCCTTGCATGTCGTCAGTATGGGAGAAAGCCATAGACACCGTACAAGTAAGGGCTCCTTGGAGAGGTCTAGGGCCCGTCGGCAGCTCAATGGGAGCAGCGTGCGGTCGACTCAACGGCATCAATTTGCCTCAGAATAATGGGGGAGGGACGAGTTAGCGGCAGGCAATGAATCGCTAGACTGCTTTAGGTGCCCAGAGATGACTGGTGAGACAGCGAGGCAGTCTCTTGTCCAAGACAGAGAATCTTATCTTAATATAAGTAGAGCTGTAGCCTGTGGCAGGACCTGAACCTGATGTAACAGGTACAGCTACAAAAGAGAGCTCCCGGTCTTCTTACCGTCCTGTCAGCCTTTGATGGTAGGTGCGTCAGGTGTCTAAGCGTGTCACTTTTGTGGGCATGTGCGGAATGATAGCCTGGCCTGCAGTACTGCGGGCGTTACTGAATTTTGATGCTAGAAATGAGTCCTCTCAGATTATGATCTAAACACTTTCTATTATTATTTTTATTATTATTTCCTGATGTTCTGCAAAGTACAAATCACAAACCATACATGATTTACACTATACTTACTTTTTATCTGGATGAGAGCATTTGAGTGCATCTACAAATATATATTTATTTTAGGATTATAGGCATTTCTTACTTGTCTCACAATGTACAACAACAATTTCCTCATTTAGACTGGTTTAGGAGCAGATCTGCAAATATGTGGCCCGAATGCCCACAGATTAATCCAAGAGTGCAGCACTCGCTAATGTCTTGGCTCCCTACACAAGATTCAGCAGAGTAAGTTGGTAATGTCAGCGCACAGCCGAGGGATCCAGCTTGGAACTTGCAACTTGTGCAGAAACGCCGCCTCGATTTCGCAGAGAGGACAGACAGAATGGTGGCATCACTGCCTTTATCAGGGAGGCCATGGATCCTGGCCCTGCTTATTCTCACCGGGGCGACTGAGAGAGAAAGGGATAGGGGCAGCGTGTGCGGAGCGTCACAGGAGACGAGCCCTTTCAAACCGAGCCCCTTTCAGCACTATCAGTGTTGCTATGGAACGTTCTACAGACTCAATGGGATTATCGCTTTGGTTTCACTGACAGCAGCCTTCTACCTCGCCATCTCTGGGGCTCAGTGAAAAAGCACTACTCATTCACATCTTTTCTCCTGCTGTTCAAAGAATGCCTGGTTTGGAGATTTGGGCAGGCAGACATTTTTTATTATTATTTTGTATTAATATTTATTTTCCCTTGAGGCCTTGCTCTGTAAACACATCTCGGCAGATCGTCCCCTGCGTTCCCCTGGCGACATCATACCGACGCTGGCCTGCGCGGTCGCAGCCTTGGAGCACAGATGCTGTGTTGTTGCTTCTCATAGACACGGGTGAAATCGCAGGCACAGGCGTACAGTGGTGCCATCCTCAGCCCCTTCAGCTTGCATGTTGCAACAGCCGACTCTTTGAGAACTACTCACTTCCAGGAATTTTACAGCACCGAGGAGAGCGGGGGGGTAAACAGCGGATGTCTGTCGATTTGCAGAAGACAAACAGTGTGTGTTCTAGGAGTCAAAGAGTCTGATTCTTTTCAACTCATTAATCTATGAATAAAAGACCCAAAAGGAAGAACGAGGGATATCGTGAGGCACCATAATCGCACAATACCTTGGAGCTCCTCTAATTGGGTCTGCTGGTCACGAAGTACATAGTCCCAATTAGTTTAACTGTATGACCTGCTAATGGACGATGCTCTAAACGTTAGACTTCATCATTAGATTATGTGCCATATCAAAGGCCATTAGAACAACTGGGGAACAAAAATTGCCCACCATTTTAAACATCCAGAGGAGATCCCCATTTCAGTGAATAACACCCCTGCGTTCCTGGATGTAAAACATTCCTCCGTGACACGAATGGGCATAAATTAGCATTGCAAATATGGACATCTTAGCCCCTATAAAGGCAAAGTCCTGGAAAAATAACTGTCATACTTCATTGATGCTTTGGATATTAATGCAAAGTTCTTTTCTGGAGGGTAGCCAAATCTGTTTAAGTCATAGAAGCATGAACCCTGGTCTTGCCAAGCAGAGAGGCTGGCCGTAGACACTTCAGCCAGTTAATTAGGAAATATTCCTCCAAGAATCCTCTGGATTCGTGGCCTCGGAGCATGAACTGGGCCTGAAGGAAAGAAAATGATGTTCTTTAGCCTCAGGAGGTTTCTAGATGTGTTGTGGTCTTTGGTGTTTGCAAGTTATAACTATTCATATGTAGTTTCTAAACTACATGCAACAACAGTACAGACCATACAGACCACAGTGTCATGTGGTACATGGGTCACATGGGTATAGTGTGACACAGTCTCTTTCCTCAAGTAACTGAGCAGTCACACACCTTCAACAACTGTCTATAAAGTTAATATTTATGGTTTGCTGAACTAGATTTGAAATCACTGAACACTATTCCCTTCATCAACAGAATGCCTCATGATACTGGAAATACTAATAATAGATTCTAAAGCGTTGATCTGACTGTGGGCACAACCTTTTACCTTCGGTTCAGCACTGTATAATATTTTATGAGCGATATCCTTGAGTAACAGTGACCCAGACAGGAGAAGAGGGTTTGCTTTGACTCCGTGCTTGCCGGTTAAAAGCATTTGTTAACCTTCTTAATAGAGGTCTGTGAAGGAACACCCAAAACTGGGCCATCCATCCATCACACCAGGTTTTCAGCCCCAGAGACCAAGACTCCCAACATCATTGGAAATATGGAACCAGGGAGACTTGGGCTGCTGACTGGATGGACAGACTCCAGGATGAGGTGAACCAGAAGGTCAACTCAAGTGCAGAGGACCGGAGAACCGGAACCAAGAATCTAAGATCTAAGACCCCAGAACCCAGGACACACGTTTGCAACCTCACCCCAAAGACAGGATACCAGTGGCAGCACTTAGGATCCTGAATCCCTAAACTGGCTAACCAGAAACCTAAAGCAAGATTCCAGTCGACGAGAACGATGACCTCCCAGTCATCATGCCAATACCTGCTGGCAACGGACAGGAACAAAGGAAACAGACCTACTCCCTAAAACAAATCTTTGACTGACAGCCAGTTGAGCCCTATGCTCCAAGAGCACTGGCAATGACACAGCTATGAAAATTACTCACCGCTCAGCTTAAGCAAGGTTAGGCTGTAATTACCACCAGCCTAGAGCAGGTTAAATTGCCTTGTTAGTAAATCAGGGGCAGGTGTGACAACTTTAAGTTAATACATATATTATTCCAGCCCTCTCTCCCAGCTGCAAGCCGTTCCTGGTGTTTTGTCTTGGTTTTTGAATTGACTCTGAGAACCACATCCATGGGTCATTCAGCTTGTGTTTGTCCTTCAGGACTTAATGAAAAGTTCTCTCTGTGTTGAGAAACCTCTTTCTCGAAGAAGAAGAAAAGGTGGCAGAGGGGCAGATAAGGGCTGAGTGTTTCCCTGAGAGAAGAACGAGACAGCAAGCCGCCTGCTGAGTCAAGGAGACACAGTGTGTTTTTGCAGTGCTGTTTCTCAGAGAAGTTGTTCCTTAGCGCAGCTGAATGACACTGTATGGGTGTGGTGATGTCACCACAGAAATCTAGTGCATATACCTTGTCTAT
>JABFDZ020000002.1:23115324-23126884 GCA_019775955.2 Pollimyrus isidori
ATAACAGTCTGCACTTGGCAGTACTACATTTGAAAATGTAAAACAGATTTCCTTCTCGGTTAACATTACATGCAGCCAACAGTCAATGTGGGGAAAAAAGGCAAGGCAGCAGAAGTGATAAGTCGATTATAAGCTTTATGGCGCAAAACTTCCAAACAGCATTGGGGAAACCTTGACCGAATTTCCTTTCATGCCGGGGAATCGCAGCCTGACACTGGCGAAATAGGAAACTGTTCAGTTAGTCACGCGCGCAAAATCTAGGAATTTGCTTTATAGTATAAATATCCCATATCCATTTAGGGCAAAGCTGATTACCCAAATCACATTAGCGCCACCACAGGTCTCTGAGTGCGCATCTCCGCCGCTATGCCTCAGCTCCCCTGCCACTGGCGGTATTTAGTATCCGCCCTGGGAATGTGATCCGAAGGGCAGGGAATGAAGGTGTCCTGTATAATATGAGCGGGACGGTGCTCTTCCAGAGTGGTCCTATGGAAATGAGCGGCATCTTTTAGCAAAGCAGACCTTTGGCTCCCTGGAGACTGGCAGGCTGCACCGTGGAGCCTAGTTGCTTCATTAAGTCCTTAGTGTGCTGTCACACTCATGCTGAGACCTCTGTGCTCGCCAGAAGGGCTGGAATGGCAACCCTGCCATGCCTCTCTTTCTGCCTGCCGAATGGCCAACATTGATGATGTCCTGGGTGTTGGCCTCTCCGACGTTCTGCAACAGTGGTTCTCAAAGTGGGGCTCGTGAACAGGGCTCCTCAAATCTGGACCTCAATTCCGAATCCAGGCCTTGTTTTCAGTTCTCCCAGCTAGTTTGTTTAATAATTACTGATTCTGATTGGCCACAGAGGCTTTACACCAGGGGTCTCAAACTGCAGTCCTGGGGGGGCGGAGCCCTGTGTAGCTTACTTCTTTCCCTGTTCCACCACCCACCAATGATACAGCTCAGGAGCTGTGTTGTAATTAGCACAAGGAGTTGAATCAGGTGTGGTAAATGAAGGTGAACCAAAAACTATGTAGGTCTCCGGCCCCCCAGGACTGGAGTTTGGACACTTCAGCCAGTTAATTGGGAAATATTCCTACAAGAATCCTCTGAATTCTTGGCCTCGGAGCATGAAAATGATGTTCTTTAGCCTCAGGAGGTTTCTAGATGTGTTGTGGTCTCTGGTTGCAAGTTATAACTATTCATATGTAATTTCTGAAGTACATGCAACAACAGTGCAGACCATACAGACCACAGTGTCATGTGATACATGGAACACATGGGTGTAGTGTGACACAGTCTCTTTCCTCAAGTAACTGAGCAGTTACACACCTTCAAAAACTGTCTACAAAGTTAATATTTATGGTTTACTGAACTAGGTTTTAAATCTCTGAGTAATAACGATAGTACGTGTGTGGTAATGTTTTCATTTTTCAACCACTTAGTGAGGTTCATGAATCTCTGAGGGTATTATTTTGAGGGTTGCGGGCTGAAAAGTTTGGCAACCCACATCCCAGATGGCCCATGTAGTTACAAGTCTCTAACATTCTAGAAACAAGCTATTATATACTATTTTTAACTGCTCTGTTCTGAAAATATCATTACGATGTCCCTGCGGTATCTCTTTTCATTTAAAGCTCCATTTGCATCTTGAGTAGAAATGTATTTGCATGACACAGTATTTGTGTGGCTAATGCTCCTGCGTTTTCACTCACTGCACCAATGCCTACTGAGAAACCCAGGGATTCCTAATAGAAAAGACCCCGGGGTGAAAGACAGAGCAGTCACCTTGACGGATTAAGGACACATTCTCTCCAGAGGCAATCGGAACATCTCAAAACTAGAGTAACCGGTCTACTGTGATCGCGACCATCGGAAGCATAGTATGTTTCAATTGAAAGCTGGAGTGTGGTTGTATGTATTGGTATCTGTGGCGTACCCTTCAGTTTGACCAGAATTTCTACAGAATGCGTGTCGCACCTTGTGAAGATACTTGTGAACTAACAGGACTCAATCAAGGTTGGCTTGCTGAACAAATGGAGCTCAAACATGACAGCCAAGCTTCTTGACTGAGGAATGATAGAACTTAACAGTTACTTCTCAGCCTTTCACTGCCCTGTTCCTGTAATGTCCTGGCATGAGGAAAATTTCTGATTTTAATGACGTTACTTAAGCCAGGCGTGATTCATGTGACTCATATAACTAAGTAGCCTCAAAAGAGGGCAATGAAGAACTGTCTCTATGTTATTTCCACCTGCTGTTTCCTGTACATAGAACTACAATGCATAGGCAAGTGTCAATATTTTTTTAACACATCATACTGCAGTGATTAATGAGATGTAAACACCCACATGAAGCACAACATGGACAAATAAAGGCTGCATGTAATTAAACGTGTGTGTTTTCCATAGTAGAGACGCTCTGGGCGTGCATGTTCCTCAAAGCAAAGCAGCGCGGTTATTTAAGGCGTGCTTCGCGTGAAGAGGAACGGCCACACCTGACTAGCAGAGCACTGCCCCGCAAATGGAAAGCAACAAAACTGCCACTGGGAATGGAACATTTAACTGGTTAATTAATACTAGGTTCGGAGAGTGTGTCATGGTGCAGTGAAGACATGCTGATGGCATTAAGAGACACTTGCAGTGATCTCACTGGAGGCTCTTGTTTGCCTTATTTCTAATTTTTAGAGTGTGTGCACTATTTTTGGAGAGTTTTACTATTGACACATTTTTATGCAATTTTATGCAAGCAGGTGGCTCTCATGAGGCTAGATGGAATGAGGCAGACATTTCTGATGCTTTATGATACAATAGTACATTTAAAAATTCTGTAATGCTTTATATTAACTGCACCTTCATAATGCCTTTGTAATGCATTTATAGAACATTCGGTACACCTTCATAATGACTTTATAATGCATTCATAAAACATTCTCTGCATTCACAAGACATTCATAAACGCATGCATGTATACCTTAACATCCTATTTTACCTTTAGAGCTTTAATATACATTAACAAATATTGTATTATTGTACAATTATAATGTTTATCATACATTGTTTGTTACCAATGTATATTAATGCAGCTAATACTGTTAGAATGTTATGACTTACTTACATGCATGCATTATGATGATGCAGTCAATGTTCTGCGAATGTATTATAAAGACATTATGAAGGTGCAACGTTATATTATAAAGCTTTAACAAAAAGGTGACCACCTGATTCAGAGAAGTCTACATTATGAAGAATACCATATACCTCCTCTGCTTTTATGACTCCTTAGTGTCTATCATAGAAGACAATTAAATGAAGATAAGTAGAGCAACTGGTTTGTGTCACACTGATTAATGTGTTTCATAATGACCACAGTGTGGAGAAACCAGAGCAAGACAAATTGCCCTTAAACTTTGTATTAACCAAATAATAGCAGTGAGTAAAAGCACTGTGGAGAAGTTGTGGAGAAAAGTAAGTAATTCAAATGCTCGCTGCCTCTTAGAGCCGACGGCAAAAATCCAGGTAAACAATTCAAGGCAGAGAAAAATATATAAAAACACATGCCTGAAGCTTCTCTCTTGGATGTTTGTTGCGTCTGGCCATAGCCTGAGGATAACAAAGGCAAGCTCCCGATGTTTTAGCTTTTTGGTTTTGAGGGAAAGGGTATTTAATATGGATAAAGCTTTTATGCAGTGCCCCAGTCCTCAGAGAATCATTCCAGTCAGGGATTGCCAACCTGTCCATACATGGACATATATTCTGCTGCAAGACTTTGATTGAGTAAAGAAGACAGCAGCTGAGTCTGAAGGCTGCATCATGGCTGTCCCATTTCAAAAGCTCTGTCAAATGCAGTCCATAAATGCGTCCTTCTTTTCCGTATTCGTTAAGGAAGCGGCAGATGGATCCTTTGCATCCCAACGTATCCCAAGATTTATTGCACAGAGATAAAGATGGTCTTTCCCAGCTAGGTGATAGGAGCAGTGCTTTGTGACTGAAGGGTAAGGGCGTGAACAGCTGGTGACACAAATAGGAAATTATCCGTAGGCCAAACCGTCCCATTTGACAACATAGATCATGTCCAGTGATGGATGCATCCCCTGAATATGGACACATTTTAAAGACCTTGTCTGTGGTAAAAATTACATTTTGATCCCTGGATAAGCTGCTGTTCAAAGATACTATGAAGACGACATACCTGTGAGCATTGGCACTGAATAGTCCTTTTAAAATACGAGTGAGAACAAGTGAGTGCTAAATCATTAAACGCTTTTGGTGACTTATATTTTACTTGCACATGTTCCGATATCCATAAATTCTCCAGTATGTTTGCAGTTAGTGTGAAATGTGATACTCAAGCATTTATAGGATAAACGTATTTAATGTGACTGGTTTGCTGACAACAAACCAGGCGAAATCTTAAAGCACAACATGCAGAAAGTGTAATAAATAACAGTGAATGTATAAGGGCGATGCCGAAGAAGGCAGACAGACAAGAAAATTAGTGAAACTGGTGAGGTATGTATAATTTAAAGTTCTTTGTAAGCTGCTACTGGTCAGTGCAGTATTCTCTGGACAAACGTGTTTGTATATTTTAAATGCTGTCAACTGCAGTACCTGTAGGCAGTCTTTCTGAGTTGCCTAAAATTCCTTTTATATGCAAACATTTTTCTGTTCGCTTGTTCTTGTATCAATTAAGAAAGAAAATTAGAGGAGAGCAAGGCTTCAAAGACTTCACTGTTCGTAGAATTTTAAAAAGGTTCTTTTCCCCATAATTCAAATGTATTCAATCAGCAAAAAACATATGCTTCTTGTTGTCCTCTAAAAGATAACATTCTGACGTTTTCCCTTTAATAAAATTCTTTGTGAAAAACTCTTAGCTCAAAGGGAGTTCGGAATGTTTCTTGTTTGTCCATCCCATAAAAAAACTGAAACAGAAGGATCAAAAAGACCCAGAGACTATGTTTTTGCTCCCTCCCAGCTCCCTGCCAGATGGTCTACATTTTTGCTCCTTCCCTTCTAGCTCCCTGGCAGACAGTCCACATTTTTGTTTCCTCGTAGCACCCTACTGGGAACAAAAATATGGACTGTCTGCAGCTCCCCAAGGACCAGATTGGGAGACACTACTTTACAGCACAGACACACAACAACTAAACTAGTGATATTCTAGTCAACACAGTGACACTCACCTCAGTTCTACCCTACAGGTTGTGGCTCTTGGGAAGAACAGCCGTGGTTACCACTACATTCTGGCCAACTTGGTGAGTAACATACTTTCTGTATTCCCACATGAAGACAATTCTTTAAACCCATTTAAACCATCATTACTCCATTTTTTTAATGGTATTGATTTTTTGAATCTGTTGTAGCCTCATGATTTAACAACCTTGTTCTGCAAGGGTTTTTTATATTTATGGAAATTAGAGGCAAAACACCACTTTTTGCCCTTGTTTGCAGCATAGTATCGTACCCAAGGATTTGCACTGATAAGCAAGTTCAGCAAGTGATATGTGTGTCTGTTCTCAAGTCTGCCAAACAATACAGTATAAAAATATTGGTGAATATAAGAAGAAGCATTCCCAGAAAAACACTTCTGCACCTAGACATCTCTGACTTTCTTCTCTTTCTTGGGTTCCAGGGTTTTTCCAACATTAGTCTGGACAAGGTCTTCCTCGGCGGAGCAAACATTACCGGCTTTCAGATAATAAACCCCGAAAATCCCATTGTGCAGCAGTTTCTCCAGCGCTGGGACCGGCTGGACGAAAGGGAATTCCCAGAAGCCAGGAACACACCCCTGAAGGTGAGTCTTTGATGCCCATGCAAGCCTGGGTGACTTTCCCAAAGATTCTCCCTATCAATAAGGAGATTATTACATGGAGGTCATTCTGGAGCTTAACCACACGCCTAATTACTAGGTGTTCAACAAAATAAATTAGTGACATTCCATTAATTAAAATAAACGCCATTATTCATTTTCCCACAGTATTTCAAATGCGCTTTTGTCAGTTGCTATTCTCACATTTTTCGCACCTTTTAGTAATACACAGCTGTAAGCAAATGATTAATAACATACAAAACAGATAAAGATCCAGTTGTCAGTGGTCCCCAGAACCTTGATATGGCTCATAAAAATTAACAGCTAGTAATTGACTGACTCTGAATCCATAACTATAATGGATTTTGTGAACAAGGACTTCAGAAGTTAGAAAGAAGAAATATGTCTTGATTACTCACATTGGAATATAGCGGTCCCTTTACTGAAGCATACCTGCCGATTTCCCCAGGTGTCTCCCAATTTCTCGCCCTACTGGACATACCATTTCTCTCGATAAATTATGGATTTTCTAGGCACACCTCCCCACAGCACTCAGCAAGAGGACTACCTTTCTTCTACAGTTCTACACTTAAGAATGCATAGTCAATGGAGACCCACAGTCGAATTTCTGTGGTCATTGCAGAATAGGCCTCATGTCCGAGCCCTCACCTCCTTGCAAGTCTGTGGAGAATTCCACCAGCCCACAGAACTTTGGGTTTTGAGGAGGGGTTGGTTAATTTCCAAAAATAAACTATATACTTTCAACATTCACACGTTCACAACGTTATGTTCACATCTAAAGAAATGTAAATGGTTAAACTTATGAAATCGGTGATCGATCTGCCAGCACCCAGTACCAATCTGTAAAATTTTTGTGTGACAGACACCAGTCTGCAGACACTTAAAAGCTGTCAAGCCCTATTGTACAGCACATAGCTATCGGCAGTGTGACCCTAGTTGTAGCATATCTGAAAGGAAAACAATTCGTAATTTTAGTGCTCTTCTATTATAACAATGTTTATGGGTCTAGCTGTACAAAAACTGCCAAATGTAGGTAGAAATTTCCCTCTGGGGATTTCTAAAATGTCATTGTACTCTCTTTTTCACAAGGAAAATAATCATCTTTGAGCCATAGTGTTCATCCTCAAAAAACATTAAAGGGTTTAAAATAAACGTTTCCTTCTGTACAAGCATCATAAGGATACCTTTTCGAACATAAAAACTCCGCGGTAGATGTTTCCCCCTTGAAAAACTTGACTAATGTTATGCAAATTTGACTGACTTCAAACGATGCAGACCCAGCGAGGGAAACGAAAAATATAGGCAGTAACTTTTGTAATTCCGCTAGAAGTTGCTCTATAGACGTAAACACGTAGCTTGCGACCGGAAATACATGCTGAAGGTCTGGTATGCATCAGCTGGACTTCTGAGGGTGAAATTAGCATTTCTCCTGAATGGATGAATGGAGTTTTTAACAGCCGAAGATAATATATACCATTGCTCTTCCTCTCCAGTGAAATGTGTGGGGAGCTGCCTCTGACAGCCCGCTTTATTTTTCATGTAATTTTTCCCAAGCGGAGCAATTAATCTGTTTTCAGCTGCTGTCACTGTTTCATAGCCCTTAGATTTACCATTTTAAGAGACTGACGCAAGACAGCAAGACGTGTTTCCTCCTACAAAATGAAGCCTCACTCCGAACGCTGGAAATGAATCTGAACTGCTGATAACCGTCAGCAGAATTTTTATTCTAGCACCCACTGAGTCAGTGTTATTGTACAGCCGTGTCCACTGCTGTGATGCAGAATTTTTCCCTGCTTTCTTCACTCGGCATCCACAATATTCCTTCCTTTTATGTGTAAATATTCCCTCAGACACACTTTAATACAAGCTAAGCAGCACCTAAAACAATTTCAAATACTCAAGAACTTTGTTGATTTAGGGAATTTTATACTTACGATTACTTTTTCATAAAGGCTTTTTTTTTGTTTTATCCAGTGACTAATTTCCTGTTTTATCCAGTGACTAATCTGTGCAATTTGGCTGTCTCTGATAAAACAGACCATAGAGTAAATACTGAGGGGAAAAAATTAAATGAAAAGCGTGTTCCACTCTCTGATGAAAGAAACTGAAATACCAAGCGGAGGGAGACTGCGCCGCGTGGAGAGCCGCTAATGCGTCGTGCCGTGCATGTTGCAGTACACCTCGGCGCTGACCCACGATGCTGTGCTGGTGATCGCAGAGGCCTTCCGGTACCTGCGGCGCCAGCGGGTGGATGTGTCCCGGAGGGGCAGCGCCGGAGACTGCCTGGCTAACCCCGCCGTGCCCTGGAGCCAGGGCATTGATATCGAACGGGCCCTCAAAATGGTAAGGGCCCGCTTCAGTGTCCACACTTGCCGGACAACCCGACTTCCAGAACTGGATGGATGCAACATCTAATACAGTTTTTCTCAGTGTGCCGGACAGTCCACATTTTTGCTCCCTCCGAGCTATCTGCCAGACAGTCCATATTTTTTCTCCCTCCCAGCTATCTGCCAGACAGTTCACATTTTTGCTCCCTCCTAGCTATCCATAGACAGTCCACTTGTATGCTCTCTTCCAGCGACTGTATGTCCCAGACAGTCCACATTTTTGCTCCCTGCCAAAAGCCGGTTTAAGAAACATTACCCAAATAGGCACAGATTCCCAAATTTTCTTTGCTGTCTGTCTTAGTCAAACCATAGCATATATAAAAAAACATTTTAGCTCTTGCATAAAGCCCCTTTCCCACTTACTACTAACAGTGTTGCCAGTTTGCAGTGGGCGAGAGCACAATGCCTGAGCTGTCCTCAGCGTTTTTCTGTGTTACCACCCGGCAGGTCCAAGTTCAAGGCATGACTGGAAACATCCAGTTCGACAGCTTTGGCCGACGATTGAATTACACCATCGATGTTTACGAGATGAAAACAGGTGGGGCGCGAAAGGTAAGTGGCCGTCAGGCATGCCGCGGATGGAGTGCACCTCCTACCTCTGCGTGGGGGGAGCACTTGAATTAGGAGCAGAACATTATCACCGTGAAAAAAAATGGCTCAATGCATGAGCCGCTTCAGCAAGCAGCCTTGAGAACACAGACTGGAACATGGCTGAAAATCAGAACAGAGGAGCAGTTTCTGCTCTGTCTTAATCAGCTTCCAGAATAAAACCTCATATTGGCCTTGATTTCATTGCTGCAAAGCGCTGAGTACCTGTGTACGGATGTAACATTTATTTTTGGAACTGTTTTGCATGAATTAAATCTTTTAAAAAGAGGAATTGTAAATAAGTGGTCTGGTTGGCATGGGATCCTTTGTACGAGTACTATGACACCTTAGGCCATATTCTGAATGGCTCACCGGAGACGGGGAAGTTTGGGGCCGTTTGTAAGGCAGAACGCAACCGTCTGCACGGCGGACCAATTAGCACCCTTTCCCGGGAGAGCCAGCCAATCAGAGTCAGCTCCTCGTCAAGCCTAGCTCGCATGGGGGACGCAGGGGGGTTCGTGAGGCTCCCCCTCCAAAGCCCTAGAGACGCTAATGCGTAACCCCCTCCCTTACCCTGTGGCAGGACTATTATCAGCACCCATCCCATTACAGGGATCGTGCTGCTACAAATGTAGCCGTGCTGATAGCCATTTATACCGCAATCTGTGCTATTAAGGGCTCAGTCACTGCTGAATTAGAGCAGGGAAAAGTAACATATTCCCATGTACATTAATTATTGGTAGATTTTCTACACGGGCACAGCCACCACCGCTGGGTGATATTGTACTCTCGTGGCTCATAAATGGTGTCGTCTGCTCCTCTGCGGAAAAGGGAGTTCAGCAGGCGTGGGACAGCGTTACAAACAGCCGTCATTATCCCACCGTGCCACGAGTCGTCCCGAGGTAGACATCAGGAGGCAGGAAGACGCCAACACCATTAGCAATGATTCGGATGCACTGCCGGAAACGGTGTGCCTCTTATTTAAAAATAAATATGAGGTCAGCTGACCCTATAGACCAATCCCTTATCCTCCTCCCGGACATATCTATGCTTTCCAGGCGGTAACCATGACAAAACTAGAGCTGCTCCTAGAATTATGACATCATTATTCCTGCCTCCACTCTGCTGACAATTATAGAAAAGAAAAAAACTGGAACTGTTGCTGCTAGTAACAATTATGTTTGTCACTTTCAGATCGGGTACTGGAACGAGTTTGAAAGATTTGTAAATATTATGGATCAGCAGGTCACCAACGAGTCTTCTGTGGAAAACCGAACAATTGTGGTCACTACTATTATGGTACACTTTCCATGCTGTTTAAATGTTTCACTAATTCTGCCACTCAAGGTCAAGGTGTTGATTCCAAGATGGATGCATTCTGTCCTGGGCGGGTAGAAAAATGTATTTTTATATGTTGCTTTCCACCCACTCACTACATTTTGAAACAGTCGACACAAAGAGTGTTTCAACTGTATCAGTGTGGGTGACAAAGCATTTTGATTCTCCATACTTCAGTGGCCTGTTGTAGCAGTGACATCACAATAACGGCTTTTGGTAATATAATGGTAGGGTATACTCCATCAAATAGACAGAGTTCATACGTAAGTAAACCTTCTCTTCTCATTAAGTAAATGGTCAATGACACTTGGGGTAAATTAACAAGCAAAAAAAAAATTTAAATATATATATATATATTATATATACATCCAATGGTTTCCTTCTCACAATGCAAAATATCCAGTGAGGGTATAAATAACTTAAGACCTTTGGGTTTTAGTATTTATGCTCTTACTCAGAGTTGCTTTGCATTACTCTGGGGAAGGGTTCTGTGCTCAAGTATGACCATCTCCACGGATACCCGCTGGTGTGTCGGAAATAATTGGTCCTCGTTAAATATGTGGGGAAATCGTAAACTTGGGCAAATAATATGGGTCATTTTTAAATGTAAAATAAAGGTTCCCTTTACCTTACCTTTAAAATACTGGCCCCTAAATATTTGCCATTCTGACTCTGCCTAAAATGACCGTGTTTTAGGCAGATTCAAGCTGCTAAAAAATTTACAGCATAAATTTGTGAAATTTGTCAAAAGAGTTTGGGACCAGAATAAGCTTCTCGTGCAGACAGGATTGTTTATGTACTTTTCCACATGATCTCCAAGCGGTTTTCCTTTGGAGTGCAGGTGATGATTAAAAACCATTTCGTAGTCACTCCAATGGCAAATAAACACCAGTGAACTTGCGAGGGAGCATTTTTCATTTCAATGGAGGTAAAAGGATACATTCAGCACAGAACAAATAAACCATTGAAGACCCACTAGCATCCCATTGTCCCTGGTTCTTATAGGGATGTGTTTTCTCTGTGAGCAGATCTTTTGTATGGTCATGATGTTGAGAAAAAAAAAAAAAAAAGCACGTACAATCCTGGCATATTCTGTATGTGAGAAATTTGCGTTTTGGACTATGGTGAGTTTATTTTTTTTGTTTACTGGGAATGTGGCAGCCTCCTTGCGCATTTGTGCAACCTGCCTGGCAATGTTCGGATGCTAGCAGCACTGTCTGATCCCTCTCCAGTCACTGCCATTTACTTTATGAACTGGAAAGTAACCGTAAACCGACGCACAACAAATGCAGTTTCAAAGGGCTGGCTTGAGGGATTATGGGAGAGGCCACATGACTACTCATCTGGCTGTGCGGCTGAAATGGGGAAAATCGATGCATTTGCTTGTGAATCGGACCCCCCCCCTCCCACCACCACTTCTACCCGCCCACCCC
>JABFDZ020000002.1:23126984-23158095 GCA_019775955.2 Pollimyrus isidori
CCCCAGTCTCCATGGCAGGGTTATTCGTTTGTGAGCTATACTGTCTCTCCTGTGACACTCCCTGTGGGTTCTGTCGTTGTCTGCAGTGGTCAGAGCATGCAAGCATGCAGCCCAAGGTCGGAGGGCTCTGTTGATTAGACTGTGCTGTATGCGTGTGTGCCTGAGCATGTGTGACCATGACTTGGAATGTGTTTAATTAACAGGAGGCGCCGTACGTGATGTTCAAGAAAAACCACATGCATCTGGAAGGGAATGACAAGTATGAAGGCTATTGTGTCGATTTAGCTTCCGAAATTGCAAAACACGTGGGGATAAAATACAAACTGTCCATTGTAATGGACGGAAAGTATGGTGCAAGGGATCCTGAGACCAAAACGTGGAACGGGATGGTGGGTGAACTTGTGTATGGGGTAAGTAATGTGTGAAACACACCTCCTGCTAACCTGTGACACCTCTCACCCTTCAGCCACTAAGGAACAAGGTTAGCTAAGACCCGAAAGTGAAATTATGGCATATGGGAAAGACATTGTTCTCCAAGCCTGTCCTTCATGACACCCAGACAGTCCACGTTTATTGCTCCCTCTCGGCTCTCTACTGGTGCTGGGACTGTCTGGGTAGGAGCAAAAACATGGACCATTTTTTGGGGGGGGGTGGTTTGGGAAACCCTAGGTTACAGAAAACCGGTCATGTCTGAAGGAGATCAGGCTACAAATGTATGTAAAAATCAAACAGCAAATTGCCAATTTGTGGATGCAGCATACAGCACTACACTGAAATCTACTGCGTCCCTCAGAAAATGCCTGCTGAAACCCACTCTGTTTCTGGCCCTTAGAAGGGTTTGTTTCCCTCAGAAGTGCAATCTGTTAGTAGGGTCAAATGCAGACTTAGACAGTGTGCGTGATTTGATGATGTCACAAGTAATTAATCTGGGGAGCATATGCTATTAATAAAGGAGCTCTGGTTTTTAAGGCATGTTCAAAAAAACTGCATCCGATTGTAAGAAGAGCAAATTTTCAGAAACACTAAGTACGAATTCTGGAATTTATTTCCTCTTTTCCGTGCTCAGAATGGCGGAGTAGGAACATATACAAAATGTATGAGGACTGGGCTTCCTCATCTGTTCAATTTCCTAACCATCACCCTGAAAGATTGCCCAGTTTGATTTGCTAACCTTAGAAAATTATCCTATAAATTGGAAAACTCCACTCCACGCAGATAAAGAGGAAGAAATCTCCTCATCAACCATCCAGACAGTGTCTGAAATGACTACATCCATCCATATTTTTTGCACAATAGACAGAAAGCCCAAATGATTCTCCTGGATTTTGACCTTTTGACCAGTGCATTAATTGGATTTTAGTAATCTCTTAAAGGTTTGATATTTAATTTAAGTGTCTAAAAATGCCCTTTAGTGCACTATTTACGCTAGTATTGATTAATCATTTTCAGAGCCCCTCATTACATTTAAATGGCTGTAACAACATAACAATCTTGTTGTCAGTACCGTTATAAGAAAAAAATACTTATTGGTCTTTGGTTCGTTATCATATTCTTACGGCAGTGTGCGTGTGTCTGTAGGAAGCAGTTTGATAAACTCCAGCTTTACCTACTAGCTGTCGGCACGTTTCCTGCATTTTCCTGACTTTTGAGCTCATGAGATGCTCAAAATGGGGAGGACAAGAAAAATCTTTCTTCTCCCACAAGTTCCATTTTGGTAGAAATGTCTCGATTGATAAAAAGCGGAGAGAATGGCGAAGTAGGCGTGTCAAGTGGGCCGCTGTGACAGCGACACAGCAAATAAAGAAAGATGATCATACAATACTATTCATAATCCCGCTATGAGCTGCAAGAGACATTTCTGCTTTAGCAATAAATCACTTAGATCACTAATTAGCTATTTATATGCAAATGATTCAGTGATATATTGACATGACACCAGTGAGAGTTAAATCAAAAACAAAAAAAAACCAACGGCTAAGCTGTTTTTCCTGTTCCGTCATAGCTTTCTCCTTCCACAATATTTCTCACTGAATGATCCGATAATAATGCAATCATTACAAGATCCAATAGATAGTGGCTTCAACTGCACCACCAAAGGATGATTTTACATTTGCAGTTACCCCATTGTAAAAATCAGAACAAAGTAGCATTTCTGTCCTTTTCTGTGGATCACAGTGGGTGGTTGATGATTCGTCCAGTTCCCATTTCACCAGCATCTACTCTCTTTGAAGTAGCATTCACAGAGATCTTTTTCCTCGAATAAACATCACCATTGAAGTGATGTTTTTAATGATCTGATATTAAATCAGGAACATACACAATGGATTTTGACAATGAGGTTATATGACTTCTGCTTGTTATAACGAACATAAATTTGACTCCCATCTTAACGAAATGTTTCGGGGTTCTGTTAGGCTGATTTTATTTTCATAAAAGGATGACCCAGTATCCATTCCAGTGTGCCTAACACATCTGTATGTGGACAACATTTTTAAAAGATGAAGTTAAACTTATATATAACAATAATATTTTTTGGGGTAAAATTACACAGATGTGAAATGTTCACGACAAAGCTAGTATCATAAGAGTAATATGACAGATCCGGCTTGGGGTTTTTACCACAAAATATGTGATCAAGTGACTTAGGTAAAGTATTACATTGTTCTCTGAGAACCGTGCCATAGATCTTGTTGGTCCGCCTGTCTACAAATGACTTTGAGTGAGGTAAAAAAAAAAAGGTTATGTCTCTGGAAACTACTTCCAGCTGTCTCGATCTTATTGTTATTGATTGTGTTTTGAAAACCATGACTTGAACTTTCATTTTAATGAGAATGATTAGTGGGAAACAGGCTCTCTGGAATAATCAGTGTGCTTTGTTCATGAAAAATGATTTAAGGGATTTTTTTTTTCCTTGAACTGAGATTTTAACCATATTAATACAAGATCTAATGTCTCATGTCCAATGTAAAATTAAGACAGTTCAAATGCATCAAAGAAAAGAATTCAGAGGGACTGATAAAATCTGCTGAATTTGATAACTAACATGTACCATGTTCCCATTTCCAGAGAGCAGATATAGCTGTTGCACCACTAACTATAACGCTGGTTCGAGAAGAAGTCATTGACTTTTCTAAGCCTTTTATGAGCTTGGGGATCTCCATTATGATAAAGAAGCCCCAAAAGTCCAAACCTGGAGTATTTTCCTTCCTCGACCCCTTGGCCTACGAAATTTGGATGTGTATAGTGTTTGCCTATATCGGAGTCAGTGTGGTCCTTTTCCTGGTCAGCCGCTTCAGCCCTTATGAGTGGCATCTGGATGAAAACGATGAAGCCAAAGACCCACAGACCCCTCCGGACCCACCAAATGACTTTGGGATATTTAATAGTCTCTGGTTCTCCCTGGGAGCCTTTATGCAGCAAGGATGTGATATTTCACCAAGGTCAGTTACCTCGCATCGGGCACTGTGTCCTCACACTAATGCCATCATTATCCAATATGCTTAATGTCCAGTGTTGTGAACTACTGTATATGAAGGGACCTCAATGCTGAGGATGCCACAATTGTTTACTTTATCGTTCCTTCTTATTACTGGAAATTGGCCTAACGGATGAAGCCCTTGTGACTATGAGATGTCTACACTGTATTTATGGCATCTGAGTATCTTCAAGATTCTGTCTTTGATATTATGCTTGATTCATCCCTCGGTCCATCTATTCATTAATCAGTCAGTACGGAAAAAGACGGCTTAATGTTTAGGTTATTGGGTCCCCGATGCAGCAGGATACCAAACAATTAGGGGCCCTCCGTAGCCCTGGTGGTTATAGATTACTTGCTACAAGTATCCTACGTTCCTGCGTGGAAGCAATCGCTGGCAGTCCATGGGAAGCCTCAGTGTAAATGAAAGGTTGATGAATATGCTGATGAGCACGATGGTGAAAATGAATAATGGCTCGATAATGTCATTTGCCATGTTTGACTTAAGGGGTGACAATGGACAACAGAACCATCCTTTTAATTAAAAATAAGATCTTCAAACCTCTTGTTCTGTCCAATGGAAAACTGGAACTGACAGACTTCACACATTATACAGGCTCACTAAGTAAACTGCCTATGTGGATTAAAGTCACTCAGAAGGAGTATGCCCTTACATAACTTTTCCATTAAATTTAGTGCAAAAGTGGGGGAACCAGTGATCCACTCTGATAGGTTAGAGATTAAGGGTTTTCCACAGCTTGCATGTTAGCAAACATCACACAGGACATGCCAAACAACTTCAGTTTCTAAGAGGGAAGCTCACTATCACAATCATTGTCATTATAAGTTCATCTTTTTTTTTATGACACATGCATGTGTAGAGGTGGCAAGTTAAAATGCATCAAGGCTGTTGACAAGCTTGTCTCAGAAAGATCTTCCAAGATCTAAGGAACAACAAATTTGAACAAGTGGGATCAGTGTCATTTTCCGAAGAGCCCTCTAATAATATCTGTTAGAGTGTAATTACCGTATTTACATCATGCTGTTTTAGCTGTTTTTTGCAAGGTAATACAGAAGTAAACACTGTGGTTATTTGCCATTTCCCTCAACTTTTCCCCTGTTCGAAGTTCTATTAGGAGTCGAGTGTGTACACAAGCACACAATGCTCTTCTTAATTCTCTTCGAAATCAACTTCTAATGTTATTGCTAATTCTTTGCTAAGCCCTCTGGGGGTTCTGTCTGGGGAGGGGCGCTATATAAAAATAAAGTGAGCAAGTAATTGGATTCTAAAGCATAAATTGGTCTCTGGTGGTTAGGCTTTGTGTAAATAAGTATGTTTAGTCTCAGCAATGAACAAAATTTAATCAATACATTTGAATATGTTCTATCAATAGGATATATTGAGCTAATATTTCATAGTCCAACAAATACGGTATGTTTTCTTTTTCTAACAATATTTTCCCCAGTAAAGCATGGCAAAAACACCTTAAAAAACATAAAACTTGGATTATTATTATTTAAAGTTACTAGTACACTGTATGTAAACTATTTACTCAAAAGGTGAGTAATGTTTTACACCTCACTGTTGCCTCAAAAGACAAAGTATACAAAAGATGAGTATGACCCTGAGACCTTCAATTTGGAAATGTTTTGAGGTAAGACTGGACTTGGTTATTTGGAAGGAAAATCACAAACAAGTCCATCTTGCAAATTTAGCAAGTTAATGACATTAAGCTACAGCCCCAAGGACCAATTAACACTATACTCCAGAGGGTTAATGAAGGATTATAGACACAACTGAAACAACAGGTACAAAATGATCCCAGAATTGATACGTACTGAAGTCGTATCAGTCTGGAACGCTGGATCTGATTGGGTCTTTTTGTGCAGTGTTGAAGACATCCCCATTAATGAGCCATCCTTTTCTTCTCTCTGTCCATTTGTTTCAGGTCTTTGTCGGGGAGGATAGTGGGCGGAGTCTGGTGGTTCTTCACCCTTATCATCATTTCGTCCTATACGGCCAACCTGGCCGCCTTCCTCACGGTGGAGAGGATGGTCTCCCCCATTGAAAGTGCAGAGGATCTTGCCAAACAAACGGAGATTGCATACGGAACCTTGGACTCAGGCTCCACCAAAGAGTTCTTTAGAGTGAGTTTCAAACACCATAACTTTATGTGTTGGCAAAATCAGTACAATAGTTTGCTTATTAAGAGCCAGTTATGCTGTCATTAGTTTGAATTGGAATAACCTACTGGATAAAGGAAAAGCATCCTCAGAGGTGGATCGTTCAGGTCCAGAAAGTAAAACTCCAGGTCAAGATTTTGTTTCTACCAACCAGCATAAAGAGTCACGTTCACAGAGTACTCAACTTGTTGGTTCAAACAAAATCTTGGTATGAATTTTTATTTTCTGGACTTGAACTATTCACATACTAGGAAAGCAACATGATAAAAATGGGGTGTAGCTTTTAAAACGAATGAAGAACAATGACCTGGGCACTAATATATAATCATACCAAAGAAACGTCTATGTCTGTCATGAAATATTCAACTGCTGTCAAAAAATCCCCTAACAGAATTGAACTAAATGTAAAAAGATTAAAGAAAAACGTATTTATTACCTTTTCAGTCCTACCGGAAGTCTAATGTATGACACCTAAGTATTAACGCTCAGGCTTCAGGTACACATTTATCATCATCATTTTTCTACTCCCGTTTTGTAGGCAGTATAAAAGCCAAGCTATTTATTTAACCTTTGTATATTATCATTTTTTTGGGGGTTATTAAAAAAAATTTGAAGTGCACGTTAAAGAAGATAAGTGGAGATCATTCTTCTTAACACCCCAACTGATTCAAAATATAATTAAAACGAGGTCTGATAAACAGGACCCCTGACGGCTAAATACTAAATCTGAAAAGCATGCCAGATGAATTAAGGATGATGTTGCTTGGTACATGGGAGATGACGCTGCAACTTATTAAAGATTTATTGCCTGCATCGTCTTTCCTATTAGAATGGACAGATGATGGACAGCAGGAACTTGTAGTAAACAGCAACACGGTGAGGAAGAGAAATCATGTGCTGCATATTATGTGCTCTGCAGAAAGACTCTTTACTTTCGCAGAGTCAGTTAATGGTTAGCTTCCCTGATTGACATGTGCCGTTTCACCGTGTAGCTAAAGGTTCGCAGCAGAGGTAATTGAAAGATGGTTAGAGACTCACACATTTCACATATACTACATAATGAGTGTCCTAGTTATACTCTCAGCCTTCAAACTGGGAATGACGTGTGCAAGTTGCTATTCCAGGGGAGTTTTAATTAACGCTGTAGATGGCTGACGAGGAAAAGAAATACTGATTAATAGGGGTTCAAGTTCTATTTTAAATCTGTTCTTCAGGAAAGACATTCTGGTTTAATTAGACCCATACGGCACAAAGCAGCTGGAAATTTAAAAATCAAACACAGTCCTTGTCTCTGATATGAAATTTGTCTTCAGCTTTTACATATTCATCTCACTTTTAAATATCCTCACAGGTGTAGGCTGATCTTCGAGTTAATTGCAATAAAAAAAAAAAAACATAAAACATTCTTACTCTGGTTGTCCTGTGTCTAAAACTGTCAGATTTCTCAGGAAAATAAATTGCAGTTTATAGATACACACACAAATATGACTTTCTGTAGGGTTCTTGTGGTGTTCGGAGAAAACCCACTGGTACTTTCTGCTCTCTCGTTTATGAAATTACTGATTGCGCCCAGGACATTATTTCCAGTAAGCCTGAGCTCTTCCGACAGCATAAACAAAATTACACTGCTGATGACTAATGTGTTGTGCTGCGAAGGGCAGTCAGCCTGAAGTCTAAATCACTGTGATAATGGCAAACAAAACTGAACGCACTAACTGAAGTAAGGTCTAAACACAAGCAGTTGTCGTAAGCCAAATAGAGCACACGTTCTAAGACAGATTCAGCTAGTGTTCAGGTCATATCAGTCTAAGTTGTGGCAATAGGGCTCCGGGTCGATGGGTGCCTTCATTGGGTCTCAAAACTATCAAACTGATCAGTCACCTACATTTCAATATTTTCTCTTTTACACTCTTTTGGTGTAAGATGGCCGCAACACTATGGTGATCGGCTCTTTGTTAAATTTTATAACAGCGCGGTGCTTGTAACTACACATTTTGTTTACCCATTAAATAGCTCTTCACAAAGCATAAAGGGCTCCAGAATATACATGTTCAAAGTGTTTAACTTTGTAAGTAAGGTGGAAGGCCATAGGCGCCTCCGGTCTCTTCGGCATAAAAGCGCCACAGGAGAATGAGAACAGGCGTTCCAAGCCCTTGCTACTCCAGCACCTACATCGCACCTGAGTCTCTGCAAACCCAGAAATATTTTAGCAGTTGAAAGGTACAACCCTGAATATCCTTATTTCCTGACCGCTTTGATCTCATTATTTAGTCTACCGTGCACACCATCAAATTAAAACATTAGTGACAGTGGAACGCTTAATTTGACTGATGCTTATGGCCACAGTATAAAGGATGGATATGAGACAGAGAATGGGAGGCGTTTAAAAACGCCTAGCAGGGAAACTCGAAATTCCTGCCACAGTTCAAAATAATATTATAAAAACGAGCAAATCTAATATGACCCAGTGTATAAATTCAATTTACACAGAGCAGGTACCTGTCATATTGTATTAAAGTAATTTTGAAGCAGTGGAAACGCTATGCTGAAGGTGAACCAGTGGACAGGCATGATGCGCTGATTCTCTCTCTTAAATTCTGTTTCGTTGACTTGATTGACTGCAGGCCCCGGTTACAAAGTCCCGTTTGACGCCTGCTTTATAATCTTCGACACGTGTTTGCTGGAAGGGCCAAACCCATGACATTTAAAGCACCTGCCGCGGCATTTCACGTGGAATCCCGACGAGTCCCCGTCCACAAAGGCCGTCTCTGTTGTGCTAATGACTCGCCCTCGTCAACCAGGCCACTATCCTTTAGCCCAGGCTGGAAATCTCCATGTGAGCCAGCTGCCATTCACTCTATGCGCAGTGCGATTCTGCTATCATGTCCCAGTACCTGGGAGGTATGCGTCAGCTGAGCCGTTACCCAGGGCAATTTACGACTGTTACAAATCTGTGCATTATTGATGCGACGGCGACAGGCTGCCAGAAGCCCCCTCCACCCCGCTGTACCACATCGCTCTGCAGTCATGCAACCTTAACCACGCATCGCAGAGCCCCCCCAGGCACTGTGTATGGGGCCTTCCAGTTTGGCTGTCTAGTAGGTGCCTGTCCTGATTGACATGTGACCAAAAGACGTTAGAAACACTCCACAGAACCCAACCAGAGTCTTTCTGATTGGCTAGTATATAAAGCCACAGTTTGAATCCTGCATTCAGGTGGGAGCAAAATGACACTTTCCGAAGCTTTAACTCTAATGTTCAGCAACCCTCTTTCAAAGGGATAACGGGTGTTTACATCTCGCCTGCATTCGCGCATTTTAATTTTCAATTACAGTTTCTATTAAACTAACGGGAAGGTAAATCCATTCGAGAGGCATTCAACCGTGGTGACTTTGTTTTGTTTTTTTGTTTTTTTGTTTTTTTTAAGTTTTCCCCATACATGGTAATCCAATTGTATTAAAGGTTTAATTGTCTTGGCAACATTGTAATTGCTTCAAGGAAGTACATCTTACCAAATCAAAAGAACCGCACCACTATTTTGTGGAAACAATACCATCATTAATTACCTCTGAAGCAGCTTCAATCACTCTTTGCAAAACCTAAGAATCTCATAATTGAACAATTGCAGCCTGGGCACTTACATTATGTGAAATTAATGGTTTTGCTGTGACTTGATTGTGTCCCTCATGAGGAATAATGATAGAGGGAAGTTCCTTGCAAACCAAATATAGACTTCTAGACTTTTGTTAAAGCTCAGTGGTCAGTTCTGGCATAATCATAAAAAGCAAAATGCAGTTCTTTGATAAACAGATTTTGGAGATGAGAACAGCGTGTGACCAAACCAATAACAGGCCCGTTCAAAAAAGAGACAACGAGGGATATTCTTCTCCTCCAACTGTTTCATTCAACCACGGCTGAAGCAAAATGACAGGAGGACAGAGAAAAAATGGGGCAGCAAATTCAGAAATGTGGGTAGTTTGGTATTCGGATCACGGGCATGTCAGCAAAGCAAGCCCCAGGCGATCGCAGAGGCCCCACTCTGTTACAGTGAAAAGCTCCAGATAGAGGGTATTGAAACTGGCCTATACCATATAAGTCCCTAGAGGTGTATATCACCAAAGCACATTCAAGCAGAACAAAAAGAATGCACCGAGCTGAACTTTGGGACCTAACATAAATCTATTACTACCAATGCAGGACAGCACTATAATAAACAAATGCACAGCATTTGTGGAGCGGTAAAGAACCTTATATTCCATGTCTTTGGTTCCAGTAGAACTCCAAAGGAAGTCTAACGTAGAACATGTGACAGAGCAGAGCATGTCATGTCGCTCTTGATGTGATTTCACTGACAGCCCTTCTCAAAGTCTTCTGGCTTACAGTGTGCACAGTGGGGAAACAGCCGGTAAATATCACAAGCAGTAGCAGCCCAGCCTATAATTATAGAATTACTGGTCTTATATGAGGAGCTGGATTTATATCTGTCACAATTTCAAGTTTTGGTTAGAAAAAAATAACATTTGCTTGGAGATTTTATTACAGCACAGTGCTGAATTACACAACAGTAGGTAAGTATTTTTAAAGAAATAATAATACTTAAAAAAGAAACCTGAAAAGCTGTTATGTGGATCATTGATACAAATTTGCAGCGGATCTTTAGTTATATGCAGAGGAAACACATTCCGCTTGGGTCTCTTAGCCCGTGTTTTTGAGCGATTGAGATCTAGCTCAAAATGGGGCAGCATAGCTGATATGCCACTGGGCCATCAGCTCTCCAACCATATAAGCTCCTGTGATCTCTGCATGTTCAGGATTGGTAAGGCATTGGTAGGGCCACCACCACCGAGAGGCAGAGAAATCTCTTCCAGCGTGTCAATGTGTGAAGAGGACCTTAACCCACACACGCTGTGTGCCTGGCTCACAGCTATGTGAGAGTAGGATGGCACCTGGGTTTCAACATACAAATAAAATGAGGAATGAAACTCTCCATGAGGAGTGTGGGCAGCCGAAAGTTTCACTCCGCAGAAATTCAGCCGTTTCTCCTGGACCCGCTCCACATTGGAAATGTGCTATGAATACTGTATATGTAGACTTCACGAAAACTGTCCGGCACTAATTACCTCCCACTTTTACACTCCGCACCCTATTTTGTGCTGCGGAGTTCTATAGAAACTGGAGAGGTTTTTTTTTTCCCTGAAAGGTGAAACCTTAAAGTTAAAGAACAGCATGTTTTTGAACAAAAGGACAAATCCCCCACCCCTTTCCGAAAAGCCTTGCTACCACCCCCACTCCTGGCTGGCAGAAGGAGCAGCAGGATGGCAGGATTCTGTCTCCAGAGGTTCTGCTGTTATCATAATAGGTCTGAGGGAGGCGTTGTATCTGCCCATAGCGGCTCTCACAAGGTTCCCTTATTATTCTCCTCTTCGGCAGCAGAATGTGACATGTCGACACTCCCTGAAAGCAACGTCGACTCGCCCCGTGTGATATACCGCCTCTCACTGCACTACATCGTACAGGATTCACTAAATTGTGAGATGTGCAGTGAACAGAGCGAGACGCACAATATGGAGTCTGTTCAAGTGGGTAAAATCATTAAAGTGACAGTTCAAAACAGGCTTGTTCTATTAGGCTACTTTTACAGTATATAGGCTGACACTAGTGATGTGCTAGTTGTAGGTGTTTTTATTCATTATGTTTAATTGAAATACAGTGGAACCGGGGGCTGAAGACAGGGTGTGTGATGGACAACATGGGTAATTCCAATGCATGCTGAAGCATTCCGGTAATGCATTTATTGCCGCCTGTTTCCCTCAACATTGGTTGTCCAGGACAGCCACAGCAGCAGAATCAGCCTGTTTTGCTTATGGTACCATTCCCACCCAACTCTAGTACTGATTAATTGGCTTTATGAAGCACTGGAGTGGCACACTTTCCATCTGCAGTACTCAAGTCCAAAATCCATCCATTTGTGCTCATTTAGCGATGGCATCTTAAGGCTTCGCCGTTCAGGGGCCCCGATGAATCCTGTTCTTCCCTTGCCCTTTAAATCCATGTCCTTTCAGAAAACTTTGATACGCGCAAATGAAAAGCCGTACCTGCATGTGGCTTTTAATGCCGGCGGCAGACAAAACCACTTTGTTTCCACTGATTTGAATCGGTCAAAGACGAGAAATCGAATGTAATGTTTCTTTAATCTAGCAGAAAGCAAAGCACTAAGCAGTGAACATAAGACCTTTTTTTATTCTTAAGCATGAGCTATATTTTTAAACGCAAATACCATTAAAGAAAATCAGTATAAATTTAAGAATTACCATACTAGGTAATGCACTGAGATTTTTGTCAGAATTTTTAGATGTATTTCTGAAGGTCCTAGAGGATTAAGACAGGTGGTTATTAATAGACTTTCAGGCTGTTGAAGTAAATAAAGCTGAAATCTTACTTTACAATAGATTATCTGGCAACTCTCAGTAATATCCAGTATGACTATTGTATGTGGAGGTAATGCGGTACATATATCAATACATTGTGAATACATTGATTTATTGATAGAGATTAATTTTGAGGCATGTCAGAGTCTTAATACTGCATTCTTCCCATGAACAATGTTCATTTTAGAAATTGATGTGAAAACAGGGTAACGCTTTATTTGGATAGCCTACCTACAAAGGGGCAGCAGAGTATTTGTTATACATTTCAAGAACTTAGGTGAGATTCAGAATTTCAGTTTCACTGTGCTTGTAGATGTCTATACAGATTACAGAATATACAGATTATTCTTTATTAATAAGATTATTAATTACGTTTCTGTATTCGTGAACATGCCTACATATTGTTAGAATAATTTAATTGAATTTGACAACTCACTCAACCGATATCTTATGAATTTTTGAATCTCAACTAAGTTGGTGAAATGTTATAAATACTCAGTATACCCTCTGTACCTAAGACCTAAGAATGTGCAACCAAAAATAGTACCAAAATAAAGATAAGCTATCTAAAAAGTTTGAGCAATAATTTTATTGTATACTCAGTGAGTACTTTTTTAGTTACACCTGCCTGTTAACGAAAACAGCCTGCTGACGCAAATCGCGTGGTTTTATTTGGTACCAGCCATGGTGCCATGTTTGGCAGAAAGAGCCACCCTCCTGGGCTTTTCAAGTACTTGTCTCTAGAGTTTGCAGAGAATAAAGTAATAAGCAGAAACATCCAATCAGTGTTGCTTCTGTTTTTGAAAACACTTTGTTAATGAGGGGGATCAGGGGAGAAATAGACCAGACTCATTAAAGCTAACAGCTCAATACAATATATATGTGCAGAATCGCTTCCCTGAGGACACGACTCATCTACCATTGAACCGGTTGGGAGACAAGAGGGGGTCTTACCTGGTACCACTTAGGGGAACCTAAGAAAGTGGCAATTGAGTATTTATTGAAAGCACTAAGGTGATACTGAACATGTGATATTTAACTGTGCGGATTTACAGAAGTTTGGGAAACTCTAGAAGAGCTACAATATGGAATACAGTATATTGTACCCATATATTTTTAGATATTCTGCCTGAGTATTTTATAGAAAACTGGGCTAACTAGTCCACTTATTAAAACTTTTTTTAAATTTAAAGTATTAGTTAATAGAATTAGAGCATTTCATCATGTTTTTTGGTTAATTACATTGAAAACACATTAGCATAAACTTTCAAAAAAGCGTGTTTAAAAATATAAGTTTTGTATTGATCATTTACCATACTTGAACTGATAATCAGACCGCAAGTGGTCTGATGGGATTGCATTGTGGGAATTGTGGTCAATACAGCTTAGCGTCTGAGCCTTATCCTTCTAAAATGGGAAAAACAAGTAAATCCACTGTTTGTTTCTGCTAACCTCCCTGGGGATGCCAAGCTGATGCCTTCAGAAATCGTAGCTGCACTTTGTACTCAACATTCACAAGTACCTCCTGTTGGGCATTTGAAAATCAGGCCACTTATGCAAACAGCAATTGCCACTGGCTGCGTCGCTCTTGTTTACAAGATGTAATTTCTATATGCGGATGTCTACATGTTTATTGTGCTCTTCGAGGAAAAGATGCTCATGGGTAACACCTCAACTGGGAGCCTTCAGTATCTTGTTGGAACGTCACAGCTCAATATAATGCACCTGATGAATCTATTTTTAAAGCTAGTAATTAATTCAATTTTTTTACTCGATAAATATTGACTTGATGTCAGTTTTTAACAGAAAGACTGGCCTCAGAACTGCACTTGAATTGTTTCCCCTTCCTTATGTTCACTACTTCAGTGAAACATCATGCCCCTGCAGTAATTCTGTCATGCCCTTCTTGTAGAATTGCTTTTAATTGTCTTTTAATTGTAACCCCTTTCTTTTGCAGTAAACCCGTTTCGGTTCTCCTGACCTTTTGTCTTAACTTGCTTAGGCATTGAATGATCTGACAGGCACTATGTGAGAGGCGATGGTATTTCAGCTTCACACCTGCAGGTTCAAGGTCTTAATCTCTGCCCTGAGTGTGCGAGGAGTATTCATGCGGGTTCCCACCAAGTGCATGAACATGTGCTCATAGGAGTTTTGCTTACACAAAACTGCTCTGAGGGCCGAAGGAAACATGACTGGTTCAGAGAGATATCCAAACAGGTTGTAGAGGAGGTGGGTCCAAGCGGCTAGAAGAGATGGGACCAACCAATCAGATGTCTTGGTTTCACCTCTTTCCAGTTTTTTGGACCCACCCCCTCTGCAATCTAATTTACCTACATAACTGTTTGAAATGACAGTGACGATGTTGTATTTTTTTTACTATTTTAAAACAGTTTAGGACAACTAAATTCCTACCTGCGTATTAGCACCCGGATTTTTTGTACCACAGCACTACACAAACCTCTGAAGCTCTAAAAAAAGATGTGTATTTCTTGGACTGTTTGAAGGTATCTGTTGCATTTAAGATATCTATAAATATTTCAAGATATGTTTGATAACTATAAATTCTAATTTTCCAAATAATTATAGTGTGTAGTGCCAGATAAACAAAAAATATGTGGTGCACAGTTACTATAATATTGCATCCGGTAACCCCTGCTCTCTCTCTTTCTCTCTCTCTCTCTCTCTCTTCTTCTTCTTCTTCCCCTTCCTCTCCCAATGCAGCGCTCAAAAATAGCTGTTTATGAAAAAATGTGGTCATATATGAAATCAGCAGAACCCTCTGTCTTTGCCAAGACAACACCTGATGGGGTTGCCCGGGTGCGAAAGTCGAAGGGCAAGTTCGCCTTCCTCCTCGAATCCACCATGAACGAGTACATTGAGCAGCGGAAGCCGTGTGACACGATGAAAGTGGGCGGCAATCTCGACTCTAAGGGCTATGGTGTGGCGACTCCCAAAGGCTCGGCATTAAGGTGGGTGGAATAAAATAACAATATTCTCTATGTTGTTATAGTATTCCACCTACCCTGATGTCCTGTGTTGTCATTTCTCTTCTTCCACTTTTTTATGGTTTTTATTTTTGTTTTTTTGTGGAGTGGATTCCAAGAGGTAATATATATATATATATATGTGTCTCTGACTGTGCCTGGGCACCCAGGACGATTTCTCTCATTATTTAATTTTGATGCATTTCTAAATTTAGAAGTTCAGATCTCGTAAACTAGAGGTAGATTTACAGCCATTCCATGTGCGTCTCTCTCCTCCTTGTCCTCCACTTCCCTGTGTCTTCCCCCTCCCCCGTCCTGTGTGCCGTCCTTCCTGATTCTCTGTTGTCACTTTTAATTTAACAGCTCAACGGTTTTTCAATTTAACTTGTAAAAGCTGCGCTGTCAGTTGTGACGAATGTTAATTGCATGGTGTTTGTTGTTACTTTCTTCTCAATGACGAGTGTCCCCATCCCGCACAATTCACTTATAAACAGTGTATCCCTCCATGCCACCTTTTCAATATTTAACGCTTTCTTTACTGTACGAGCGTCTCCTATCTCATATCCGTACAATTTTTACCAATTTGTCCTTTCGTGCTCTTTTTAATGATCATTCTGATATTATTAATATTTTATCACTATGATTATTCATTATTACTACATACTATATTAGATTTCTCACGGACCTGTGCATTTTTTCTTACAAGTTATGTTTTATCGTTTCAAGAAATGCTGTTAACCTGGCAGTGTTAAAACTGAACGAGCAGGGCCTCTTGGACAAATTGAAAAACAAATGGTGGTACGACAAGGGAGAGTGCGGCAGCGGGGGAGGTGACTCCAAGGTCAGCCTCAATGTCACCAAAATCGGGTACTTTAGAGCAGAGTAATCGGCAAGGCTGTCATTACCTGAACCAAATGGAAAAATCCACCCCCTGTACAATCCAGCACAGTCTTTTCTAGTGTCCTTCCCAGGGAATTGAGCAAAAGAGATCAAACCAGGAACCCTTACTTGGTTAAGGGAGGAGAAATTCAGAACCAGTAACATTTTAGACTTACTGACGAGAAAAGTTTGCCACCATTATCCACGGTAACTAAAGCACGGCAAGGCCGATTAAGGCAAGAGTACATATTGCCATTATTGATCCACCAAGTCATCATGTCTTTCGAGCGGATAGAAATGTTACTTTTATTGGCTGGTGTTGCAGGATGCCTGTGGCAAATAAGACTGTCCTGCAGGTGTGGAAGGCAGCAACTGAATTTGGTTGAACCTTTATCATCTGCAGGGCAATGATCATTTAGGGCCCAGATGTATTTTTGTAATTTTCACTCCCTGTTTATCTTGCAGAAAGGCAGCAGCCATGTTCTGCAGTCCTTGACTAAGTCTCACCTAGCAGATTGCCAGTTTGAGATGCAGTAGTTAGTAGTCGCCTAGGAGGCAAACGCTATGTGATAGATCATAGACATTCGATTACAAGTGAAAAATAGCCAGAAGGTACTACATACATACCTTGAAATAATTAATAATTTTGTTTTTTTGTTAACCCCCCCCCCCCCCAAAAAAAAAAACCAAAAATGTAGATGAGTTCCAGATTAGTTTGTTATTTTATGCAGAGAAGAGATTGGATGTTCGGAAATGTGACTGGTCTTTGCGGACAAGACTAATGTGCCACCAGAGCAGTTTAGGTGTAGGAAAGCGAGGCAAGCAGCGGAGTCTTGAGGGGACGAAACATTGCAGGAATACGTGAGAATTCTAATCAACCAAAAAAAAACCTACACCCACCACTGATCCAGACAGCCTTCTGGTTGGTCTTTGGTGAAAAACCTCACTTGATTTTTTTATTTCAGAGACAACAACGTTCTCAAGCCCAGTTTTCAACTGCAGCTATAACCTTCAGCATCTTTCCTTTTTGACTCACAAACTGCACTTAACATTCGGCAAAAGACAAGGCAACTGATTTTGCCATTCCTGTCTAAAGTCATTCAATCCTGACAGTAAGCAGGAGATGAATGCTGTTAGTAAAGGAATACAAAGCAGTTACCTTGTTTCTCAATAATCTGCCAAGGATTTTTGAGCAGAACGAAGGGACAAGCTTGCAATATTATGGTATCATGTCTGGACTGCTAAATTTCTTTTTTTTTTCCTAAGAGGAAAAACATTCTATTAGTTGACAGCTAGTGAAAATCTTACTTGGAAATTGAAAAAAATGGTGTTCCTTCTCTCGAGGCAGATTCTTTGTTCCGTTCAAATTAGAAGATTAACACAATGAAGGTAATTACTGTCAACGAAAAGACTTAACATTCTTACATTAGCATGCAATCTACTTTATCAATAGAAAAAAATCATGAATATAACGAGTATACCTCTTTTAGTCTAAAATTAGCTAATCAAACATTTTCAACCAAACTGCAACTTTTTTCTTGGGAAATTGCTTTCTAGAAAATGATTATTTCCTTAAGTAAATATTTGATGTGCAGAAATTATTACTATTATCATGATCATTAATGTGGTCAGTTAAGCATAATAATGTTAAAGTAGCACTGGAATTCAATACCAAAAAGAAAATGCTAGAGAATGTGAAAATTATACCACAAATGACTTGAAAACAGTAAAGCACAACAGTCATTTCTGTTTCTGAGTTATGGATTCGATTCATTTATACGCAGTTACTAAAAGTCAAGGCTTAATATACATCAAATTCCAAAGGCCAATTTTTGGTGTCAAAATGAAACAAATGGAAACTCACAAATCTACTGTAGCATGTTCAATAGATGCAATTGCGAGGTAAAAAAGTAGCGAAAAATAATACATTAAAGAGAAGGTTAAGGGTATTATGTCAGAACCCATTATAAGACCAATTAGACTTGCAATATAAGTAGAAATATGTATGGATTTTAACTTAAAATAAGCTATATTGAGTGAAAGATACTGGTTAATTGTAAACCCCCATGACCTCAGTATTTCTATTTTGTGAAAACAATATATATATATATGAACACACACATACCCCTATTAAAACACTCAGCCAGTAGTGTCACATTTGCATATTGCTCTTATTCAGTGTAGAATTAACAAAGGCTGAATTATAATGTGGCAACTGTTTTGTTCCCGGTTTGTTTTCAGCTATGTTCTCGACGAGTCCAGGAATCCTTCTGCTTTAGCAAATTTGTTTTCCAGAGCTGTTTTCACTCCATGCACTGTTGTGGATGAACTAGCTGTGGAGATATCCCGCTTCAACCTTTCAAAAACGGAGATTACGGCATCTGACGCTATCTTTCTGCCCACTGTCTACCCCCATCACTATCAGCTCACTGTAATTGTATTATTTTAAATGGCATTTATCCAAGGCATTTACATGGTGTGCTTAGGACTGCAAAGGGAGTGTTTGTTGGTATGTTAATTGGTAAAATTTCTAAGGAAATCAATGGTTGAAATTTTTCATTTAAATGTAGAAGTACAAAATTATATAGTTTCCTAAACACAACCCATTCAATAAGGTTCATAATAGATTTTTCAATCACACAATGCTAGACCAGGGGTTCTCAATTTAACCTGGAATGCTAGTTACTGCTTTTTAAGGATAGTCATGTATTATAAATGGAGACAGCTTAGAAAACCTTTTAATGCCATTGGCAATTGCAATACATAGCAATTGTCTTTTAAGACACTGACAGAATGCATTAAAATCAATCTATAAAATCCTTTACAGTCCAACATTCTGAAGAATTAATCATTTAATAAGCTGTCATTTATGTATTCGTAAAGTACCAATGCACAAAAAACAATAAAATAGTGATATTATTGTAAAATTATATTAAAAGTAAATGTTTCCACAGATTCTGACCTTACCTTGAAAATTCCGACAGTAAACTGGAATTCATTGTCCCTGGTCTTAGTGATAGTAACAGTATGGAATACAGTGACTCATATTGGTCAGACAGGACACGTCACTAACATGTATCGACCAAACACGTCCCTAACATGTACACTTCAGGAGGACCTCCGCTCTGCTCCCACCCTATGTTTAAAAGCCTTCCAGACGTTCTCTATTCATCAGCAGAACACAACGTAGGGCAGCTGTCAGATGTGAACAAATTGTGTCTTTCAGCTGCCAGCCAGTGACACGGTGACAGTTATTTCCCTGGACTGCATCACTGGGTAAAAAAAAAAATACAGCTCACCTGTGACACTTGTGAGATCTCTCATCTGTTTAGCCATTAATTCTGGTGCAACTGAGCATGTCTCACCAAAAAAAAACAGAACTGCAGATGTTTTCCATTCTATGAAAATTGAAGAGAAATTTAGCAGTCTCAATGGTAGCATAATATCTTACAGGACAAAAGACTTCCAGGGCAATCTGGAGTTGAGCTGGGTCTTTTACTGCCATGCAAGTGAGCCTGCCCGCATACAGCTGGCCAGACAGGGAGTTCTGAGCCTTGCCTCTGCTGAAGGGCACTTAGCACACTCATGTGGCCCGTCTGCATTCAGTGCATTACAAAATAAGCAGAGCCGAGGAGAAAATCAAAAGACAGTAATCACTCCCTGAATGGTAAAATACCCTGCTTCCCCACAGGACAGTGAAGATCAGTCCCCCAAGTTGTCTGCACTGTGGCATACTTGCGGTACAATTTCCTTGCTTTCATATCTTGGATGAAAAAAGTTATCTGATGCAAGTCAAGGTAACCAGATAATCTGAGCCGAGGATGTTACACGGGAAACAGGAGTCGCACATTTTCTGCAGGGTTTCCTTCTCGAGACAGTGGCTGCCATTCTCCTCAGCTAGTATAAAATCCAACTGGTGACTTTTGCTTTTCTATTAGTCAAGAAAGGGTTCCAGTTAGATCGAACTTGCTAAGTTCTGAATTGAGAAGCTAACTGTACCGTAAACTGCATTCCCTTTGTTTTGTTTATAGTTTCACAGCTTCTATTCCAACAGCCAACCTTTTTTTATAATGTTTTTACAGTGTATGCCGATTACTCAAAGCGATATGGGTAGGCCCTGGCACAATAGCCTAGCCATGGTGGAACAGAGGTAAAAACGTAGTATGTCTGCACTCTATGATGTTTACATTGGCCAGGAGCTCTGCTTTATCGCTTTGTTAAGTATGAAGTAGTAGTAAAAGCTTGAATAACATAAAATAACATAATATAATGTTATTTATGTTATTTCCCACGTGAAGAACTCCTGTAAACCTTGCAGTATTGAAACTCAGTGAACAAGGCATCTTAGACAAGCTGAAAAACAAATGGTGGTACGATAAGGGTGAATGTGGAACCAAGGACTCTGGAAGTAAGGTCAGTCGCTGCAGGTCTTTTGTACTGATTCCAAATTGCATTTTGACCTATTGTTCATATGCAAAGGAAAAACTATTCAGTTTTTCTTACCTGTTACTTGATTGTTTTTTTCTAAGAAAAACTAAACCTATAGTTGCTTAATGATTGTTTTTTTGCAACAAATGTGCAGAATTTTTATATAGCATACAAATTGCACTAGACATATTTTTGATTGTTTGATTACTATAAATAACATTATCTTATTATTCCCCACAGTAAAGGTGAAATATATCACACAATGTTATGCTAACATAAGCATGAGTGGGGAATTTATAGTAAGCACAAGATGCATTTTTACTTTTTATAGTTTCAGTAGAATATATACTATTTTTTGCTTATTTAAAACTTATTATAATCTAACCATTATGCTGCTGTTTCTATTTACCAAACTTTTTATTAAAATTTTATTTACGGGCGTTTTACTTGTTTGCATGGGAAAGCTGGGTATATTAGATTATTTAGCATCATGCAGTGTGGATAGCAAACAAAGTTTCTTTTTCTGACAAGCTATTTCAAGCTCACTTCCCAACACAACCGAAGCAATCGGCGATGCTGAGAAGTCGTGCTTGAACAAGCACTGTCAAAATGAAACATTGTTTGCACACTATATGAAGCCAAGCAATGTAATAAACCTATAACTTAACCCTCTGAGAGTAATAGATATCCAATAGACCATACAAGTATAAGTTATGGGCTTTCTGCCAACATCACCAAGCCCAGGAGTAGCACATGTAAGACCTCGGCACTCATAGGGTTAAAGTGCAAATGGTAAAACTCTTATAAACAAATTTTTAATAAAGAAGTTCGGGAGGTAGCAGCAGCAAAATGGTTTGTTTTTTTACAAAAACAATTTTAAGCTTGCTTTTTACCTATTTAATGACTTAAAGCTTAATTAGATTTTTGCATACCCAGATAGTTCTGCAAGTGCTAAATTGCAATGGTTGTTAAGTCAGAGCTTGCCAGAGTTTTGACCTGTAAGTTACTGACCATCTTCCTCAAAGTGGCGTATTTAACTGAGCCACAAAACAGAAGAGATTTAATGCATCCTCTACATTCACCGATCTATCTGAAGAGTGGCCTCACTACATTGGTCTTAAGTTTCTCCAAACTTTTGACACGTGTAGGAAAGGCACATAGTGGCATAGTATTTACAAAGCCACTTTAGTCATTTTTACTTCCAAACCCGTTTTAAAACTAATTCCTGCACATGTTCTGTTGCGTAAACCTTTGGTGCCACTGTAACACGAAATATACCACTGGTAGCACCAGAAACATTGCTACAGGGAGGGTTTGAGGCTATTTGATAAAGCAGGAACCAACAGCAAGATGAGGTGTCTGCATTTGAGTGCCAGTCTTGGCTGGGATTTGAATCAGAAGCCTTTGGAGAGCAGCTAGGAAGTTGAGCTTGTTAGACATTAGCACAGCTGTGATAGGTTCATTGTCCTCAAAAAGCAAGTTTCACTGCAAAACCTCTAACTGTGTCTTTCACTCTTCTTAGGACAAGACAAGTGCTCTGAGCCTGAGTAATGTAGCAGGAGTCTTCTATATTCTGGTCGGAGGTCTGGGGCTGGCTATGATGGTGGCTTTGATAGAATTCTGCTACAAGTCCCGTGCAGAAACCAAAAGACTGAAACTAGCCAAGAACGCCCAAAACTTTAAGCCAGCTCCGCCGGCAAATACGCAGAATTTTGCCACATACCGAGAGGGCTACAATGTGTATGGAACCGAGAGTGTTAAAATCTAAAGGGTAGGGCTCAGAGACAAGACCAACTCTTTTAATTATCCAGCGTTCTCAAATGTACCAAATTCAAGACTGATATATTTCATATGTTTTAAACATGTTAGGTACATACATAGTATAATGTATTCCCAGTATTCAGTACAACAAGGGATTTACTTTGAAATTGTGACAAACATAACATTTTGACATGATATTTTCCTTTTATTAAATGAGAGTGTTATTAATCCCAATCCTCAAGACAAACTGCATGCTGTTGCCTGAGCCACTGGGGCTTATAAATGCTGCTTCAGTCAGTATATATTATACACTCTATCTAGTGTGAACATGAATTGTAGATTATCTACAGATAGTTTAGCTTTGCAGGTCTGCCCCTGAGGCAGGGAATGGCCGTATCCTGCCCTAGACGTTTCTGCCCAGCACTGCTATGCTGATATCTTGATTATTGACAGATTTTGCTCTTTTCATCTAGCACAGCTGGAAGGAGTCAGAACAGCTCGGAGTGAACCTGACACTGATGACCGGAAAGTTTGATGCAATGAATAAGTCAGGGGCCTGGAAACCCGCCGGGCTCAGCAAGCGCTAGCTTCATAGCGGAGGGCATAATGAGTGAAAAGGACTTGTCATTTAAAGAAGTGAATTTGTTTCCTTCAGTGCCTTATAGAACATTCAGAACGTCACAACAATGCAACTCGTCATAGTAATATTGCTTTGCTTGAAATACAAAAGAAAAAAAAAGGATCAATGGTATCATAATCTAACAAATGAGCCTTCGGTAGATACTCTCACTAAAGAAAAAGCCATCAGTCACAACCCTAGCACATATGGAAGACACTGACATAGCAGAATTCACCAGGCAATGGATGGTACTATAGTCATATATAAAAAAATATTATTTTTAATGTTGTGATTGATTTACAGCCAGATTGTATTGGTTGGGTATAATTTAAATGTCTTACAAATCCATGTAATCAATTCATTATCAATTCATTTAAAGTAGCCCTGATGCTAGTATTTACAAGAAATGATTTGTTCATTCATTTTGTTTTGATTCTAAGGACAGAAAAGTTTTGTTCCCCACTGAAGCAAATTAATGGACATTATTTTCACCACAAGTCATCCTTTGGGTGGTTGTGTTGGCATTCTGAATTCTGGTGCTGTTGGTGACTCAGTACTTTATCATAAATTGAGGACCTGTGAATTATCCAAGGTCAATGATAAAAGCGCCATTCAGCATAGGGCAAAAGGTCGCATGTGACAAAATCTACTGCCAACAGATTTCTCTCTCAGATACGAGCAATTTGCAAATCATATATGGAGTCAGGTTGAAGCTTATATTAACTGTGAATTGAACATACACTAACACAAATCACAAGCATATGGTACAAGATATTTCTAGATATCTGGAAGAGATACACAGATATACTGTATATGTATACACTTCTGCATAATACACCATTAAAACATAGGTTTTTGGGTAACATTTGAAACCTTGATGGCTTTTTAAAAATGATTTGTCCAAGTATACGGCCTGAAGCGCGAAAACGGAATCACTCGATTGTAGATACACTGCAATTATTTAAAAAGACTAACAGTAACAGCTTTGAAAATGGTATTTTGGATTACCTTCGATATTTTGTGAAATGATAGCACATTTTCAATCAAGCTGTGGTTTAATTTTGGTTTTGTTTTACTTTGTAGGCATACTGTTTTGTGGATAACTTAAGAAATGAAAAAAATAGTAAATTAAAATGGGAAGTACTGTATATGTTACCCTATGGTCAATATAGGGGCAATTTTTAAACTAAAGCTTAGCAAACGTCCATTTAATGCTGTTACAATTCTTTTCCTTTCTCTCAGAAATGTGATTATGTAGTATTTGAGACATGCCAAGAAGGATTTCATTAAAAAAGCAAAAGATTACAATAGTTTTATATAAAATAAAACTGTAAAAAAAAAACTGTAAAGAAACCTGTACATTTATTTAAAGTCAATTTATGAATGCAAAGAGGCTTCACAAAATTATGGTTTTTCAATTTTTTCAGACTGCATGTAAAATTGGTAATTGCCTAACAAGGCCTGAGACTTTGCTCAGACAGTAGGAGATCAGTGGTAGAAGCATAACTTCTCTTTCTATTATTTGACCCTCCCTTCCCTTGTTGTCTGACTGCAATCAAAAATTGCCAAGCAACCTACCAATTACAAAAGACTAAGAACTGCATGTGTGGGTGTAATTTACTGAACCTCAATAGTGAGGCACTGTACAAAGAATTTTAATACATTTTGTAAATAAAACCTGTATAGAAATTATTGTCTCTAATGCGTTATGACTACCGTAATTTCATGACAAAGTGTGACAAGTTATTTCTGAGGAATGTGTTTTTGTTTTTTTTTTGTTTGCCGCAATGCATTATGGAGGCATTTTCTGTTCAGGGATGATTCCAAATGAAGCAGGTAATATAGGGATTAAAAGAAAAACACGAAACCCACCTTATAAATACTGATGCCAGACACCACACTTTTTAAATGATTTATGTGACAAGTAAGCATCTTATTGCCTTTTTTGATTATTTTGCTAACCTAAATTCAAACCTTGTTAACTTTTGATTTTCTCACTGAGAGAAATTCATGAATTGTCCCTGTTGAATCAAAAACGTGTTTCTCCAAAAATCCATTATTTCTGGAGTGGCAAAAAAAACACATTTTCTGGAAACTTCTTTGTAAAATAAAACAATGTGATGACACACCATTAGCACCGCAAATAGAGACCCATCCTTACATAGCCTCAGTGACAGTTTTTTAAATGTATTTTTGTGGATTGTCAGTGAGGTCAATATGTACTGTAACTGTCTACAAGCTGACTAATCTCACTTTATATTCACAATTATCAGCGATGTTAACTATCTAAATTACATTGTTAAAATGGGTGAAATAAAGTAATCCATACAAACAACCATCTTAAATATAAAATTTAAATAGTACAAACATAAACTCTATTTAAATAGATGACTTTATAATCTTTTCATTGGTCGATTAGATGTACACTATCAGTACACACAGTAGAGAGTGTTCTATGTATAATTTTTTTTTAAAGCAGAATTAAAAGTTGATGTGTTTTTTTCAATGGACAGTGACAAAATATTACCATGGGAACTTAATTACACACTACCAATGGAATCGAAAGAAAGGAATGAGAATCTCAACATTTTTTGAACAAGCTAGTGTAAAAGTCATCAGAAGAGCAATTACTGAACTGTACAGAAACTTTATTCTTATTGTAATTAACAACAAGACCTTTTTTGGTAGTGCAATATTGATATGTTAACCGATATGTCTTGCATCTCTAAGTCAAACACTACTTTTACTTAGAGTCTTGACTATTCCTTCTGTATCTGGCAAAAAGAATGGCTTTTTGCACTACAAAAGGCAAGCATTTACCAAAAGCATTGTATCTCAAATATCATCTTAACCACTACAACAGAGCATTTTCCACTATAAAACAGGCATGTTGCCCAAAAGCATCACAATGCAAAGATAATTCGACTTATTTTTATATAGCAGCTTTCACGACAGAGTCGTCCCAAGACGCTTTACATAGATGTGTTGTGAAACATTGCAAAATCAATAGAGAGAGTGATACAGAATGGGGGAAAAGGAAGGAAATTAAATTTAAAAAGCCAAATGACAACAAAGGAGAGGAACCAGAAACTCCCAAGTAGGGTGAAAAACCTCTGGAGGTCCAAGGTCAACTGGTTGTCCATTGATGCATCTGTTATCCATGTTGGCCTGCGTAGGGTGGCCAAAATCCATCAATCAGTCTGCTTTCCATGCTATAGGGTGTAGGGTGCCATTGAAGGCTGCACCCACAATGATACAGTTCATACGTCCTATTTACAATGCTAGGGACTGAACCAGGACTCCAGATGAGATGGTGCCCACCCCGGGCACCACCCAGATATGTGGGAAGGCAGAGAGCATGGATGGTCAAAACATGCGTTGACGCATTAATAGACAAGCACAGGAGATAAAAAATGGCATGTACAGCAGCACCAGCAGCCATAGTTACGGTGTGTTATATGTTAGGTGGCGGGTAAGCTAAACTGAAGCAAGAAGACGAATCAGCATCCCGAACATAGGCTGGTCAACCATTCCGCAATATAGGGGGCCCGTAGCAGAATACTTTACCGCCCACTCTCACTTTACTTATATGTGAAACAACAAGGAAACCAGCATTCTGTGATCTGAGTGGCAGATGCAGCTAGCAAACGAAGTCATTCTGTCAGGTAGGTAGGAGCTAGACCTTTATGTGCCTTATATGTAAGTAGGAGAACTTTGAAGTCGGCTCTAAACCTAACAGGAAGCCGATGCAGGGAACTAATCACCATAGCATTTCCTTCATGAATATTAATGAATCTTCCTTTGCCATCTAACATCTCAGAAATCTGTGTGCTGGCATGTGAAGACACAAGCGCATAACCCGAAAGTAGCAGTATCTTTATTATTCTGCCAAAAATCAATTCTGATGTAAAAAGATCAATGCAATGAATCACCTTAATAATCCATTTGTTTCAATGTATGTGTACATCCCTATTATACCCTAGTTTAACTTTTTTGATGAAAAGAAACATGTAGTAAGAAAGTAAGGAGAATGGATTTTATAGGAAGAAGTATACACTGAAGTATACACTGAAGTATACACTGAAGTGTACACTGAAGTATACACTGAAGTATACACTGAAGTGTACATTGAAGTGTACATTGATGGGCATATAACTGCAGTGAGCCAGTGAATAATGTTCACTATCTCACAAAAATGTGTGTCAAAGTCTGAGGTATTAGATGGAAAGCTAACATTCAGGATTAATAGTCAAAATATTGAATGCCAAATACATTTGCAAGATTATAGATCTAAGTGACTTTGACAAGGGCCTAATCATTAAGGTCAGACAGCAGGGTCAGAGGCTTGTGGGGTGCTCATGATCAGCCTTAGAAAGGACCCCCTGGGGGTCTGAGGAAGGAAAAAAACAGGGTGATGGGCAGCTAAGGCCCATTGATGTAAGATGTGAATGAAGCCTAGTCCATGTGTTGCAAACCCTCAGAAGGACTACTGTGGTACAAATGGTAGATCATCATGACGATGATCATGGGAGTAAGCGTGGGCACCCCAACTGGCCGGCAGCTACGTAGCCCCATACGCAGCCGGGCTTGATGCCTTTTGTGTTGTGACACATTACTCCGCTGACCTTCTATTGTTTTCTGCTTTCCTTGACATTCTGCATCAGTGAGTAGTAGCCGCCCAACACTTTCAGTGGTTCATAGCTATAAATGAAACGAGGAATGGATGTAAGCTTTACATAATCTGAATGGGAATAAACAGCAAACATATATCACAGTATAGATACCAAATGTTGTGTGTGGAGTCTGCATCATGGTCTCCCCATGTCATTGTGAAGTTTCCTCCAGGTACTGCAATTTCCCCCCACAGTCCAAATATATACTGAGTTTAAGTTGTCTATAGGTGTGAATGGTGTGTGAATGTGCCCTGTGACGGGTTGGCACCCCATCCTGGGAAGTCCCCTGCCTTCCGCCCACAGTCTCTGAGGCTCTGGGACCGCCCGCCCCCCGCACCCCCTCGCACCCATGACTATGAGTAGGACAAATGGTTAATGCTAATGCTAATGCTAAATCAGGGATGGTGTATGAATCTTCAATCACAGGGGACAGGTTATTGACAATCATGAAGATAAATTTAACCGTGATGAGTGGTGAGAGCGAAAGGTTGATAGATATCTGGACAATTCTTGTAAATCAAATGTGTCCACAAGAAATATCTAGGAATTAATAACTTATCGTGAGAACAAATTAGAAATCCTTATCAAGAGAAATTGAATTAAGCTGTGTTTTCATATGCAAAGCTAGTCAAGAAATTGAGATTAAAGGTTTTAGAAACATTCAGATATTTGACTAGATATTTACTTTTTTGTGCTGCTTTTCAACCATATTTTTGCTTGTATCCATGCCACTGTGAATGTATACCCTAAATGTGAAGCAAAAATATTCATCAGATTCCTCAAGACAACAGGAAAAATGTCTATCCCATAACAGCACTCATGTTTTCTAAAATACACCTATTGCTGGTATTGCTGATATCAGTGCCCAACCCTGAAGGTAAAATTTGCCAAACAGGTGGTGATGCTGAGCTCTGCCAATCGGTGGTTCTGCCCGGCATTAGTTCATGTTATGCTCCCATTAATAATGTGATTTAAATTACCAAGTAAAACAACAATTCAATATTTTAACAATAGTATATATCGATGCTCAAATTGAATACATTCAGATCAAAAGAATCAATATTTCAGTATCAATCTGCATACAGGCCACTGCACCCAAATGTTTTTCTTATTTTGTTTTCTAATGGTTCCCAATTTTGTCTATATTAACTGTGATTGCAGGCCTGCAGCAGGCTCTCAATCCTATAAATATAATTTAAAAACCAAACCCGAAACTTAAAAATGAAAAGTACTGTTTTTTTTTTAAATTTCTTTCAGTCTACCTATTATGGAAACTTTTGTTTTATTCACCCTAACCTCCCACCACAACAGCAGGAGTCGCAGTGAAACTAACAGATAGATGCGTCTGAAGTGCATGTTTGGAAAAATAAAAAATAAATCCGCAATTTGCTTATAGCTACACAGATGCTGATAGACATGCAGTGTGATTTAACATCCACAGCTTAAGTTACTGCCGCACAGATAATACGGTGGTGGGCTGATACAAGCCACAGTATTTTAAGGGATCTAGCGTATATTTTATCACAGACTATTGCCAGCCCAAAACTGATCCAGCTTACCTGGGGCCTGAATAACGAAGCTGGATTTCTTGCTTAGCTGGATAACTTGTCAGTTTCACCCAGTTCAAATGGACCTTGTCTTCATTCACTTACATTTAGACTAGATTACCTCAAATCTGACAATTTATCAGCACCCTGGTCCTGGCTGATGCTTCCCTGTTTTATTTATCTGCCCTTTACCAGAAAAGAATGAATGGGTGACATTATTAAATATACCTTCACTAGGGAAAGTAAAATGTAAATTCTATATTCATTTAAAGCAGTCATTTTGTATTTAAATCTTCAGATGGCTATATATGGGACTAACTTATATGTTTAGGCTTAGAGGTTTAGAAAAAGTTACACCGATAATATTGTACTCTGAGAAACTGAAAAAGCCTTCAATAGTAATTGGGTTGCCCACATTATGTGCAAGTCGATCTTAGATGTACAGTATACAAGAGCAACAAAAATAATGATGCCCCCTGGTTTACTGACTGGATGCCTAAAGATGTAAAGATCATCTGTCATGATGGCTAGAAAAAGACCTTTGAAAATTGGCAAAATATGCCTACAAGTCATAATGATGAATATCAAAGCCTTCCTGTCCCTGTGCGGGACTCCTGGAAATTTTTAAAAATGCATCTTTTCACATTTGTTTGTTGTGCTTAGACACCTTTGGACACCTGGCAAAGTAGTGACCTTCATGGGTGATTAACTTTGCTTTGTTTTAAACCTTCATATTTCAGAATCACACATGTGTAACTGTGCATTCTGCATTTCCTCAGTCAAAAAGTTTGATGCCGACAGAAAAACTCTAAAAGATGCACTTTTGATCTTCTTTAACTAATTGACTCACCAGGTGCAATTAGTCGGTCGCTAAAATAGCTACCTAGCATAATATAGTTTGGTAAATAAAATGTACGACATTGAAGAATTTTGTGTTACACTGGAGTCTGGCAGTTTCATTTCATTTATTTATTTGTTTATTTGTTCATTCATTCATTCATTCATTCGGTTTAATATTCACAATGGAACAGTGTACAATTAAGGTTACTGTGAACATAACAAAAATGGTTCACCTGGAAAGTGCTCTGTGACATATTCAAAAAAAAATCTGAACTAGCTGTTTATGCTGATGCTACCTACCTGCACTCCACACTGCGTCTGTTTGCGTCCTCCTGCTACACTTAGAGAGTGGGACTGGGAGGCACATTTATCATGAGTCACATTTACTGTATCATTTCTCCCACTTTTATTTCAAATTTAGCTTTGATTTTAATTGGTGAGAAGTGATACATTGGAGAGAGCTGAATTGAGCTTGCTGCATAGGGACAGCCCCTTTCTGTTTATTATGGGATATGATGTACACTGTGCCTGAGGACCTACAAAGTTGCCAAGCTTGAAATTAAAAATGTTTTACATTGCATGTTAGCTAATACAACAGGATAAATATGGTTTTTATACGGTTGAAGACCTTTCTAACTACCACTTTCTTCTTATTGCCCTTCACTTGGGAGTCATCCATAAAAAATGACAGATAAATACCTTGTTTATTCATGTGTTTAATGGTGCAAGCATAGGCATCAGATCAATTGCCATCACCGTATGTATCCCAGTCTGGTGCCTGGTGATGGATGATCCCATTGACATCCTTACTGGCAATCTGAGCCTTGCCTACCCCCATCAGAACCCCCATCTCCATAGCACTATGTGTTATGTTTCCACCGAATACTAATCGATCAGCCCGCCGTGCAGGAATGAAAAGGAGATGAGTGCTATGGCTTAGGCACCAGCCTAGAAGCAGCCTAGAAGCACGGAAGAAATCTCAATGTGGCTTGGAGATGACCTCTGTGACAGATATATGGTGGTGACAGCTAAAGGTTACTGGGCAGGGGGGGTTCACAAATAAAGATGGACAAGAACAACCAACCACTACCATTCTCAGTATCATTCTCATTAGACACTTGCAGTTTTGAAGAATAGGGACCACAAACGATATGAACTTTCTCAGAATACTTAGCAAATAAATCATAATCATACTGCCCATATTTAGTTGAATTTAGCTAGTTTACATTCGATATAGCTAATTTAATTTCTTATGTCTAAGTTGACTGCAAAGGATAGCCATAGTCCATGTGG
>JABFDZ020000002.1:23158195-23191592 GCA_019775955.2 Pollimyrus isidori
ATGCCATATATCAAAATATTAATTGCTAAAGATATTTTTAAATATTTGATATATTAAAGACATGTGTCCTGTGTCTCGTCAGTTCGATTCAAATGTAGCAACAACAGATGTGGTAATTTATTCATAATTATATATTTGTCTTTTTCTTAAAATATAAAATCAGGTTACACAGCTGTCCCACCCATGATACTTTGTTTACACCAATTAATTATAGAACTGATCTTTTTTTCTACATATTGCAGGAGAACAGGTTGCAGCTGAAAGGGTGAATATGTTGCCACTACGAATATGTTGTCAAATCTCAGATATTCTAGGTGGAGTATTGCTGTCTGTATTGAAATACTGCTTGAAAATCAGCTTTATTAGGCTGAGACATTGGCCCAGTAGCTAATGCTGCACCTCACACTCTCCCTGCTGGGGGTTTAAGTCCTGCCCTCTGCTCTATGTGTGTGGATGTCCTACACGTTTTTCTGGTGTCGTGTAAGTTATCTCCCACAGCCAAAAAAGTAAGATGTGGTGAATCAGTATCTCTAAATTACCCATAATCTGGAATTAATACTGAATCCCCCTCTGTACATGGAAAACGTATAATACTCATCACTTTCTTTCAGAGAATACTAGTGTATAAAAGTCTCCAGATTAAATAAATCACTAAACTGTTTCAAAGTATTCATGACCCTGAAGTTTTGGGTTCCCTCCAATACAGTGTAGCCTCATGTAGTCTTTGCCCCTTGACTTCAGGCCTGCCAAGCCCGTTTACTGATTTCCCAGAGCAATCTTAGAAAGTCCCCTGCATAGTTAGTTCATGTCACAGCTCTAACTTTGAACTTGTTTGCAATCTGTCATTTAACGCTATTTACATTTTTATAGCTTATCTGCAATTTATAAATTACTTGTCGCATTTTGTTCCATCTTCCTCCTTCTTTGACAACAGTGAGTACATAATGTTGATCAATTATACATTTGCAGCTTACGCTCAGCATTTGCTGTTGGGTTTGGGGTTCTTACTCAGCCAGCAATAGGCAGCTATATTTTGATCAGCTTTATCCTTTGAAAGGCAATATATATACAATAGATGTGTTTTTTCACTGTAACATGCTGTCTTGCCATATATTTTCCTTGAATATTCCCTTGAATACATTGAAAACATTGCATTATTTGTAATGTAAATACAGCAGTTGATATATTACATGCTTTACACTAAGTGGCCATATTATTAGATACATCTAACAAGTATATTGTACGATGCCCTTCGGCCTGAGCCGCTTCAAGCGGTGAAGAGAGAAGTTATTCTGCAAGCCACTGTTGCATTGGACTGTCTTGCCCTTGTGTCCTTCTAGCTAGCTTTAATGAATCTGACAATTTTCTTCTGACCGCTCACATTAACAAGTTTTTCAGCCTCAGAAAATTGTATGTTTTTTTGTTGTACATCACACCATTCTCTGTACAATTCAGACACTGTAGTACATAGTCACAATGTATGACATCAGCAATCACACCACGTACAAAATTGCCTAGATCACATATCCTAGCCATTCTGATGCTTGGTTGAGCAGCGCCTGAACCTCTTGACCCTGTCTGTGTGCAGCATGTGTTGAGTTGCAGCCACATGATTTGTTGTTTGGAGAAACAGCCTGTTTGAATTAACAAGCAGGTGCACGTATTAGACTGGCCACTGAATGTATATCCCTTCGGTGCTGTGTATTTTTCAAAGGAAGAACAGAAGGATTAACTGATGAAGGTGGAAACTGAAATCCAATTTTAGAAAATTCTTATACAGAATCACCACTGCTTATGGCAGCATAGGATGTGTGAATTAGATGATATCCATGTCTGACACTTCAGACTGCAGACTGTTACACCCACAATGCTACACTGGTTGCGCAATTAAAAGATGGACACAGTTACATCAGTCTATCAATCCGTGGCCAGTTCTAATTGTTCCTGGTGGGGAACGTTGCAACATGTCATTAATAATTATCCCTGATGAAGGTCTTGATGAAAAAAATATCTGGCTGACAGATAATCTTAGTCACATGAAACATAATTTCGTCATTATTGTCTGCTATTCCAAACGATATGGGGAAATGTGTTTTTCAAATATGCTTCATTTATCCTACGGCAAAAAAAAAACATAACTGAAATTGGAAAACAGGGATTTTTTTGTATTAATTGCTTCAAATATAATTTATGTTAATTCCTGTTTACTGTTCAGCAAAATAATCTAAGGTTGTCTATCATATGTCCATCCATTTTCCAAACCACTTATCCTTACTGGGTCGCGGGGGGTCCGGAGCCTATCCCGGAAGCAACGGGCACGAGGCAGGGAACAACCCTGGATGGGGGGCCAGCCCATCGCAGTCATATGTCTTTGTTTTATATTTAATTTGACAAATCACAGTTTGATTTGAAATATTGTTTTACTTGTAACGAGGTCACCCTTGATTTTATTTTACATTGCCTTGTAGTGGTTTGGTTTTAATAATATGTTTAGTTTATTGTGCCTTATTGTTTGTTCTGTATCAGTGCTATTTTTTTTTATTTAAAAGCCATACTTAATTATCTTCCTTCCAATGTGTTCCTCAAAGAGATTAGAGAGAACATTCTGAGAGACACAATGTGTAGGGAGTCTGATTAATGGGGGGGGGAATGGAAGCCTCAGCTGGAATGACACTGGTTGACCCCCCTGACCAACAGGAAGCTCTGTGCTTTAGTGTTGTGTTAATAGGTTGTTTTCTTATCTTTTCCGGTAGCTAAAACGTGATCCATTGTGGTCATTTAATACCTCACAATTGCTACAAAAAAAAGCAGACGTGGTAACCCTGGATGCATTCCCTTCAGTAATTTCCGATGTTAATTAGCTACTGTGAATCAACCGACAGTTAAGTAATGGCAGCTAACGTAAGGTTCCTTCTGTACATAAAGCTTGTTGTAATTGTATAGCATAATTAATTTTAATTCTTTCATCGCTTCTTTTACTGACACCGCATCTGGGGGGTTCCTCAGCCTTGTGTGTAGCCCATGCTGCTTGGCACAGGCATCAGGATCACTGTGACCTGACCACGACAAGTGGTTAGAAAACACATGAATAGATGACTCTTTTTTTCTATATGCAGATATACTATGTGGGCTGAAATGTAATATGCAGGTGCATCAAGTTTTTTATTCAGATTTGTTTTGCCGTCCTTACTGAAAATGAAGAAAATTAGGTTCACTCAGGGAAAATATATGGAAAAGGGCAGCTGGGCCCTAAATAGGATCATGATTATATTTGTCCACAGTTATCTAACCAAGCATCCATTCATCCATCCATCCATCCATCCATCCATCCATCCACCCATTCATCTTCTAACCACAAAACCTGAGCCAGGAACACCGTCATTTTTGTTGGTATTTTAAATATATTTCTTAAAACTTGCTGGGAGTGTTGATGCCATCACTACTTTTTGCTTTTTGTAGAAATGTTGACTTCAGACACAGACGTCAAGCAGGTATTTAGTTGTATCTATGTGTGCATTTATACACATGCAACTCTTGATTTATGTGAAACTGGCTTAAGTAAATCCAATCTTGCTCAAAAATATCTGATATACATAGAGCTTATGGAAATGCTGATGGAAAAATGCAGTATATGCCTGAAAGTAAATTCACACTTTATCCATTTATATTCATTATTATATTATTATATTCATATATATAATATGTGTCCATTAGTATGTATCAGTACTATATTTTGACTTAAACATTCTTTTGCTATAAGGTGTCTTGAGCAGTATGGGGAAAGTAGATCCAATTAACTTAAAATCTAGACCTACCTTAAGGGTTTGTGGAATGAATAACTTATCTCAGTCTATAACTGCCTGTATATAATACCTTCAAGCATTATTCACTTGTCTGAAATAATATAATGTACATTTGTTTAACTTCATTAATTCAAAAAGGAAAATTGGTTAAAGTGGTCTAAGGGATTCATATTCTGATATTTTTCTGAAGAACAACTGTTTTGCATGCAGAGAGCATTCAGTTTGCACAGTCTGTGTATCTTTGTCATCCAAGGGAAAGCTTGTGTCCTCAAAGGTCAAGCTGTTCAGCTCAGCAGTTAACCCTGGGTTGAATATTGAACATGAAAATGTCATCGCACCAACACTGCCACTGGTTTCATGTACTGGTTCGAACCTGCTGTGATGTAGCCATTTGTAATGTCTCAGTCCCTTCATCTGCCAGATTGTAGGACCTCACAGGTACAATTCCGGTACCCAGGTTGTAGAACCTCTCAGGTACAATTCCAGTACCCAAATGTAGTCTGAAATGGCCGTAAGGTTCCTTTGATTGACCACTTCTCAAACTCCTTTCCATCTGTTTTCGCATTAATATGAAGTGATTATCTTAATCAGAGAGTAGAATTCAGTTCAGGCCGGACATCAGAAACCAATTACCTAAAGGCTTCAGTAAATCATGTTTCATGCTCCTCTCACAAATTAGCTACCACAGTTGGAGGTTCAAATTCCATCTCAGCTCCCTGTGTCATCCATGTTTCCTCCTGCATTCCAAATGACATGTTGTCAGGCAACTGGGATTTCCATATGCCCAAAATGTATGGAACAATGAGTGTATTAATATGTTGTGTGATGGACTGGCATCTCATCCAGGATGTGCCCCAACCTCATACTCTGTGACGGACGGGCATCCCGTCCAGGATGTACCCCAACCTTGTACCCTGTGATGGACGGGCTTCCCACCAAGAATGTACCCCAACCTCATACCCTTTGCTGGCTGGTATAAGCTCTAAGCCTCTGTAACCCTAACTAGGATAACCTGTTAGAAGTAGGTAGAGGAAGGTAAAAACTGAAAATTGGCACAGGATAGAATCCCTCCATCCATTTTTCAAACCGCTTATCCTTCTGGGTCGGGGGGGGCAATCCTGGAAGCTATGGGCACAAGGCGGGGAACAACCCAGGATGGGGGGCCAGCCCATCCCAGACAGGATAGAATGTTTTGTTTTATTTTGGTAACCAATAAAGAGAAATATTTAAAATCATTTATCTTTAATGGCTTGAGGTATGACTATTGGGTATCGCCTGACCTGTTGAGCAGAGATCTCACTTTCATTTTTACAGCAACTTTCTGCTGTTGACTGTGACATTATATTATGATTCTCCTGATAAACTTTTTTTTCAAGATTCACTTTAGTTCCTATTCTAGTGGGGCTTTAGTAGACTTCTCTGAGAAATTTGAGGGTGAAATTGATCCTTCAAAAATCATTACATGTCAATTTAAGTGCAGTCTTTGGAAGAAATGATGACAAGGCACTGGTTTCCAAACGCCTTATTTTCATAATAAATAAATAAATAAATTGACATTTTTAAAAAAATGAAATTCCGTTTAATGGAAATAATTTTAACATGTGCCCTGCAATTTGTTGATGCTCCACCCTGGGTTGTTCCTTGTCTTGCGCCTGTAGCCTCTCAGACAGTCTCCTGACCCCCCACAACCCTGAATAGGAGAAGTGTTTTCAGAAAATGGATGGATAGAAATTAAAGCATCGGTTCTTTATACTTAGTCTGCATTAAAATACATAGATGATGAAAATCAAAGCACGAATTATAATTTCACATAAAATATTGGCATTACAACAAAAATATGGATGGATGGAATTCATTGGGTGGGGACTTAACCAATTAAATGCTTTTTTCCCTTGTTGGTGTAACTATGGTTTTAATTTACTGAAATAGATTGACTTTTCCCACCATATTTTGGCTCAATGAAATGTCAGATTATTTAATCAGACCGAAGGGAAAATAAAACGCCGCAAAGACACATATTTCTACGTGATGAGTTGCTGTTTTTCAGTGCAGGTGTTTGGTTTAATCTCAGTCTGCTGCCATCGTCCATCTTTGCTTCTGTGCCACCTGCAAGGTGTGCTCTTCCCAACTCGTGGGGATTCGCTGGTAAATCCGTGCTTTTTCGCACAGCCGCCCTTCATCCAGCTGCCACTTCGTTAAAACGAGATTTATGGAGGCCGGCTCCGCACGGGCCTCAGTGGGGTGCTGCGGCCTTCCCGCCTCTCTGCACTCTCACTGCTCCATTTCCTATATGCTGAACCCACTCCCTCCCACAGCCAGACACACCCCATGAGGCAAAGTACTGAGTTGCCGCTCCCTCGCTTCCAAGCCTCTCTCTCCATCCTTGTCAACAGGCTCACTACTCAAACGATCCTCGGGACTTATGTCTGCAGTAGCCTCCTCTCATTTAGTGCCACCTAGTGGCAGATACATAACTAAACTAAGAAGAATATGTCGCAAAGCATTTGTCTAGAGCAGGGATGTCAAACTGCAGTCCTGGGGGGCCGGAGCCCTGTGTACCTTAGTTCTTTTCCTGTTCCACCACCAATGATTCAGCTCAAGAACTGTGTGGTAATTAGCACAAGGAATCAGGTGTGTTAAATGAAGGGAAACCCAAAAACATATAGGGCTCCAGCCCCCCAGGACTGCAGTATGACACCCCTGGTCTAGAGCACACATTAATGTATACACTGCAGTGCAGGCCTTTCCTCAGGCTGTGTAATTAAAAATGGAAACACCTTGCGTAAATGCAAAAATTGTTTATTTGGAGTTGGGGGTCATTCAGTCTGAACGATATATTTCCTCAAAAACATCTTGTTAACCCAGGGGATGTGTCAATAAAATTTCAGTGAACCAGATGGCATCATTTTTGTCAGGGAAAATTGGTTATTATTATGTCAGCATACAGAAAAATTGAGCAAGTTAAAACAACTGCTTCATGGATTAGAATGCAGCCTGGAAGGCAGAGAAGTCAAAAGACAGAACAGTGCAGACCTTTTGTTTATAATAAATGAAAGAAATGTCAGCAGAAGCACTTTCTTCAAGCAGAAAAATAGTTCTACCACAAGATTTTGCCTGGGTGATACAGGTGTGCACAGCGCATGATACAGGTTGAAAAACTTTCAGCATATGAAATATTTTCTGGTTACTACACAGGAAAACAACACAGTGATGAATCACCTACAATATGAAAAGAGCGCACAATCATTCTCAGGGCTTGTCATTGAAAGAAAATGAGTTTGTGACTTACTTTGAAAAACAGGCCCACGAATGCCCTGCATAACAAAATGGGTGGGAAATTTTCACATTTCCTTCAGAAAAAAGTTAACCTATTAGCAGAGATGGTCAGCATCACATGACACTGTTACCACCGAAGATCCACTCTCATGGATGACTTTGTGTGGTTTATGTGAAGTGTGCGTTAGGGGCTGCCTTCAGAGATTACAGGTTCTGCTCCATGACACTGTTACCTGCCTGCTGAATCTGACCTTAGGAGTACCAACAACTGCAGTATATGAGGACTGATATCAAATATGGCAGAATCCGAATATATTTGTATTTTTGATGAATTCGGACAAACACCTGCTATTCCTGCTAAACTAACATCCCCAAATTGCCTCTCTTAGAAGCAGAACAAGGGCTTTTAGAGGCATATCTGACAACAATTGGCCACTGTGATGCAGAAGCCCATGCCTAGTACCGAACATCGACAACATTCCAGAAAGTAAGAAAAGAACCATAATAGGAACGGTGGCTTTGAAAAACAGTACATCCAGGAAAAGTCGAGCCATGTTTTAAGTACTACATCAAATCTGGTGGTATTTCACTGCCATTCATGTCAGTTTTATCAATTGCATACTTTCAGCTACACTAGCAGGCCCGATTTACCGCTAGGGATTAGCACGCTCATCTCATATAGCTCGCGCTGTACCAACCTGCTGTTATATTTACATTTTAATTAATTTCACTAAAGAAAGCATAGATTGCTTGTCCTTCAAACGTTAACCTGGCCAAAGCATTCTGCCCCAACGGACCACACTATTCATTTACATTACATATAATTAAGCCTCCCTGTCCCGTGACTGTCATCCTAAAGATCAAACCAATAATCCATGACATTGTGAACCAGAGGTCAACCAGGAATGTTTAACAGTCTTCTGGATTATCTGGCCCAGCAAAAAATTACATTAGAAGACAATTTGACAAACCAGCAGGTTAAGATTGTATTGCAAGAATTCAGTTTGCACAAAATGTGTCGTTAGACCTAGATAATGCAGCACTTGACCTTTTGGTGACAGGTGCAAAACAGATAATCCTCTGGAGGCAATAAAGTGCTTGTTTTCATTGCCCTGCATTGTCCCCCCATTACCACAAAAATCACTACATGCCAGGTATTTCCTACCACGGTCAAAGTACCAACTGCAAGACAGGGATCAGTCATCACAATGAAATACATTTACATTGTAATTTTAAGTGACTTAATGCATGAATGTGTGTATAGGTCCTAATGACCAATACACCAGATGGAACATGAGGTCATTTTAATTCAACACAAATGAAACGTTTCCAAACTGTGCAGCAACAAACACCTGTCAATCCAAATGAGAGGCCATCTTAGCTGGAGACAAATCAATGAAACACATGACAAATTTTATGACCCACTAGGAAAACTATCATTTATTTAGAAAAAAAAGCATACACTGGAAGAATACAGCAGATAAAAACTCCAAAAAGTAGTTCTGAAAGTTTGACTATGCAGTACAAAGCTTTTGAAGTTTTACAATCTATTTAATTGCTTAGTGAAGAAATGCAACTTTATTCATTTATACAAATCATTTAAAAACATGATAAATGCACACACGCACACACACAACCGATTAAGCTAGGGACATTTGAAATAAAAGTAACAAATTTTAATTACATGTAACCATTTTATTATTGTATACATAATATACAAATAGACCAATTGTATTGTTCCAAACACTATGCCTAAATACCACATACATGGATTAAAAGGAGGAAAAAAATAAATAAAAATTGGAATCTAAATGAGGTAAATGCAGAGATGGGAAATGTATTGTTGATTGCTATTAAAAAAAAAAAAAAACTCAATTGAGAAATTATACAAAAGCAGGCAGGTTTGAGGACAGCAAGTTAGAGTATTCAATACTTGTTTGTACTCAAATTTTGTTATGTGAACAGCACATTGTGCTAATATTCAAAGAAAAGACTTTCAGCTGTTTACTGAAAATACAGTGTAAGATACAGGATAGCAAGTTAAAATACCAGAACTAGACCCTTTTTAGGCAGTACAAAAAATATCAATGAAGGGAGCAATTGTCAAAGTGGATGGTTCTTTTCAGACAGATTGACAGGATAGGAAGTGAAACAAGAAGCAGACACGTTGCAAATGTTGAGTAAAAGTGGCTCTCCAGACTGTAGCAGCCCGCAGCTAGGAATTCTGGGAAGACATGAAAAGTGTCACAGAATCCACACCCTGTGTACCTATGTGAAGGACAGTCTTAACATAGCAGCCCAGCACTATAGAGAACCGGCAGCGTATTTACAAACAGCCATTTCTGCCGCCAAATGATTCAATTTAAACATACTTAGTTCTTTTTAACACAATTCTACATAATTCATAGCCAGTCACAGGCGTTTCTTTAGCTTGCCAAGATGCCATTTGCCTGTGATAATTAGTGTACTTTCTTGCAGCTTTAATGCTCATTATTATTCACATTTCAAAATCCTATTTAAAAGCCGCATATCTGACAATTACCCGACAATCAGTGCCTGTTGTACCCGCCCAATGGTTCTTAACCTTGGAGAACATGGGGATGTAGTGACCACACAGTGCTCAGCCCATGACCTCCACTGTACAGGCTGGCCAACCATCCGAATGCATTCTCCCAGGGAATCATTTTTAAAACACCTCATGTGCAAACTCACCTTTGGCAGGACCACTGTACATTATCTGTGCTTCTCTGACGATTTATGAGTGTCACTGTTAAGGTGAACGTTGATTTAAAGCTTGCTAACCCCAGACACAGCACAGATTGTGAAAGTCAGGAGACTGGAGGATCTACACAGTGTTAAACCCCTCGGTAGCAAGAGGACGACGGATTGTTCCCAAAAGCCGCACCTTTAAGCTCACGTTCTCTGCAAAGGATATTGCTTTTTGTCATCTTTCGCCCCGGTGCTATCGCGCTTCTCCTTCTTATCAGATTTCTCCTTGTCGTGCCTGGACTCCTTCAACGTGCAACAGAACCGGTCAGAGTTTTGCACAATAGACGTGATACACAAGCAACACCAGACAAAGGCGCTTAAGAATCTTTCATGCACTCCGCATCCTAAATCAGACAGCAGTTATTGCTGTAAAGACCGATATTTCATAACTGCAAGGGCGTCACTGTTTATTCAATATTTGGGGGGGTGGGGTTACATGGATCACTTAGATCAAATCAATCCTCTGACACTATCCAGTATGACATCACATGTATACCTATGTATATGCTACCCGTCAGATTCCATACTCATTATACACATACATTTATGCATAAGCAACCGAAAGAGTCGGTTATACATTCCACACCCGCGGTCAGCAAGTTAATTAGAACAAATTCTCCTGAGACGTTTATTCATACTTTTAAAAGCAAAGTTCTAGAAATCACAAAAGACCACCCCCCCTTATGATTGAATTCTATATATAACTGACTGACAACAGAACCAGGACAATAGAACTGCACAAACGTCTTCGTGCCCCCACCTTTTTGCCACCAGAGGAGTTCTTCTCAGCCTTGGCCAGGTCACTCTTCTCCTTGGTGGACGACTTGGAGCTCTTGCTCCTCTCCTTGTCTGTGACATTGGCGCGTGGGGAGGTGGAGGGGCTGGTGCTCCTGCTGTGCTTGGAGGAGCCTGGGGAGGAGGGGGGGGACAGAGATGGGAACATGGAGGTCAGTAAGTGCAGAAGAATGTTATGAGTGTGATGATGAACATAGGGGGCTGGCAGGTGTGAGCATCCAGGTAGGGTTGCAGAAGAAGCTGAGATGAGGAAGCGCCAGAACCAGACGCTCAACTCACCGGTTCCGTTCTCATCTTTCCGGCGTTTTATTTCCTGACTCAGCTCACGGTCACTGTTTGAATAATCCTGAAGGGAGGGATGACAAGAGAAAGAAAAGCTCTGGAACACATTGCTGAGAAAGTATTAGGCTACTTGACCCTGAGAGCCTGATGTTTTCTGCATTTAGGTAAAGTAATCTCAAAAAAACGGCATCTAGGCCACAATCGGCAGCTTCGCTCGAATCAGTACTTACTCGCTTCCTGTCCTTCCTGTCTTTATCCTCCTTCCTCTCCCTTTCTTTGGACCGATCTCTGGGTTTCTCAGGTTCTTTCTTATCCACCTCCCTCTCTTTGCTTTTGGACTGAGTAGCTGTGCTGTGGTTGGCGTAGTGCTGCTGGGATTAAGGAACAGGCAAATTGAGTCTCTGAGGCACAACCTCATGGAAGGAGAAAGAACAGCTCCACTGCTCCAGCCTGGCGCCACCCGCTGGCAGGCCCCGGGAGGCAATGCCAGGACATTGCATGCCCATGTTGCGTGCTGGCACTGACTGGGCCCATGTTTGCATTTGCAGCAGGTCTTGCGACGTTGAATGCATACGTAAAGTAGGGAAGGGGCAGCGTACCCAAACAAACACACCAGATTGAAATCACCATGATTATCACTATAAAAATAAAACTACAGAAAGCATTAATGGGCACAAATACTAACGCCCACTGGAAACACAGCCAGGTTCGGCAGGCCAACAGGTCTGGCTAGTGTTTCACTGCCTCCCCAGAGACGTGGCAGCCGCCTGCAGGGGTCGCCGCTCACACAATCACAGCCCATCCCCAGGGCAGCCCAGGAACCAGCCGTTTTGGAAACAGCCATGACGGTCAAATTCCATACTGCGCGGAAATATCGATAAACACGTACAAAACGCTCTATGCATCTTAACACTCCAGACAGAGCTGGCACATTTGACTATAATACCTGCACTGTCATTCCACATGGCTGCTTGAAGCCTATGGGTGAGATCGTTAGATAACCCTTTTTAAAGTGGGACAGTAAAAAACACTGACATCTGTGTAAGCACTGGAGGCTTTTGTTTCAAACCTGCAATCTGAGCACACATGTTCTAATTTGGAGGTGTAATGAAGCACATGATGCAAAGGGAACATCTTGCTTGCTTTATAAATGGCTGCTAATTTTTTTTTATTAGCAGCTCAGGTACAGGCCAAACATACAGAAATATATAATAAAAAAAGAAACAGTTCTAGTGTGTAACCAATGACAAAATGCTTCAAAACAACCAATATGCAACAAAAACAAACTAGTGAATTAAAAGAAACTGGGAGAGGAAATCCACCTTAGCCACAGCCAGCCTTGGTGAGGATTATCCAGTTACAGCAGTAACCCTGATTTAATCTAGCAGCAGTCACATGACCTAGTCAAAAGGGCAGCTGGAATATTCAAATTGAGGACAAATCAGTGTCGACCAAGGCTCCCAATACACAACATCCAACAAATCCCTGCCATTTTCCTGCAGGTTTTGCATAATTCATTTTTTCCCCTGTGGCCCGAGTGATAGCTTGCAAGAATATCAGGAATTTAAGAGCTGTCGAATTTTCCGGTAGGGAAGGCAGAGCTTTAGTGTTCCCTGCCTGCCTGTCTTATCAAGATTCATACCGGCACATAGCGGATTGCTCCTGGAAGTGCAGGGAAGGAGTGGGAGGTCGTCTGACTGAAGCCGCCGGACGTATGGCAGCACAGAGACCTCCGCTGGCTTCAACAGGCCCAGTCTGTCTGCTGGAAGGCGGATCTCTCCTCCGCCGTATGCAGTTACAGTGAGACAGGCTCCGGCCAGCTGCGGGTAGGCGGCTGCGAGGAGGCGGGCGGGCGACTGCTGCCTGCGCTTCCGCGGGACTGGAGTGACAGCGAGCGAATGGCAGATGAGCAGGTTTATCAGGATGGCAACACGAGCGCTTGTTTAACAAGGCCGTCTGTGATATGTGAGAGGCAGACAGGGGTCTAAGTTGTGACTAATCATCCCCCTATTAGCTGACAACTGTTACAGCGTGTTGTCACTTGTAACATACTGACAGCAGAGAGAGAGGGTTTTCTACTTCTACATTCAAGTATTTAGCATACAAAAAAAAGGATGAAAAACGCAATGGGCCCATTGAAGTCTAGGTGAGCTCAACAGCACTAAGGGAGCCTGTCTGAAATGAGTAGCCTACGGTATGTTGTTACAGGAATGTTTTTGAGGGCTTAATTAGGCCTCTGAAGGCTTCTGATGGTTTTGTTTTCACTGTCTGGGTCTGCAAAACTCCAAGGTATGTAAAGCATCCAAGTTGTTCTGGGCATTCTTCACAAATTCCAATCTGATCCACTAAAGACCCTCAGAGAACACGTCTAAATTGTTTCCATTAGAGATGTTCAATAAAACCTCGGGGTGGAGAAAATGGTAGAAGAGAAGCAAAAGTAAAAAACTTTATCTGCAGGCTGCCCATGTGCGGAAATATCATTTGATGATGTGTCTAATTCATGTTCTAATTAAACTGAAGTAAAAGAAACTGGACTTTACACAGGAATTGATACACCGGCCACTAAGTACACTTTATTCTGGAGTGGAGAAGAATCACCCGAAAGAAATAAGAGCAGAGGCTTGTATCTAAACTATAATCTCAAGCAAGAATGAGAAATTGCAGTGACTGAGACAGACATTTCCTGTGAGTGTGTGTATGTGTAACAGACACACTGAATCTTATTTACTGCAGGGCTGTGGACAAAAATCTGGGTTACTGGCAGTGGCAATATAACACCCACAGTTTACCTTGCTAGTCAGATAACCAGACATCTTCCCGTCAAAGAGGCTCTTAAAGGTGCTGGCACATCACTGTTCCATCACACAAATACTGACGTCAGCTGAAAGAGAACTTCAATGCTGCAGACTAGTTTTTCCATTCATAAACTCTATGGTGTCAATTCCCCCCCCCCCCCAAAATCATTCTTAACAAATATTTAAATAAGCAATTTGCTGTATTTGATGCTTGAACAAATCTTTAAAAAGTCATCTATGCTATGTGCCATTATTAAAGCCGAATTTTAAATGTGCAAACATATCTGGAAGTGATCAGCTCAGGCACTGTAGAACCACCACCAACTAAAAGCATGGTGGATTGGCTAAGTACCCCAATATAATGCAACTGCACTGATGCTGAAATCTACACGTGACATGTCGTTCAGAGTGTTGAATTTCTTTAATGTTTGGAGAACTGATTTTAAGCATTATGGCCGATTTATATTTCTGCGTCAAGCTTACATCATGCCCTGGGTCATTGTGAGCATTTATATTCAAACTTGGTCTGCACTGTATAGTTACATCTCTGGGGAGGCGGGCATCAGGCTATGGCATGGGGAACATGACCACACCGTATCGATGGTGCAGATTCTAGAATTATAAAATCAGCATTTAGACACCATTACCCCCTTCATATATGCCTCTACCTATTTACATGAACTGTCACAGGGCTCCAGACTACTGTCCAGCTACCACCCGGATGACGGGAGCAAGCCAGATGGGACTGAAGGTAGGGGGCAGACCTCACAGTCATCCTGAGCCAAATCACAGGCGCATATGAGGCGCAGGAGGTAAAACGACTATAATAAGACATCACACAGGCAGCATACTATAATTAATATGGCGAACTCCATGCTGTCATGGGTCACAACTGGTCTGACATTCCCATCTCACACCGTATTCAACTGAAAATCTGCACCCCTTGCAAAACCAGGTGCTAATAATTCCTGAATATCTTGTTTTCAGCAGAAATGGCTAGGGGAAATGTATATATGCAATCTGGGCAGCATTAGGGGATTTAAATCAGTATTGCAGATAAGTTAATGACATTGGCGGTGCTATGAATCACTCCCTATGACAGAAACACTGCACTAAATAGTGCGTACAGCATTGTGTAGTAGTGTTTAAATTTTCAAATGTCAAACATGACAGTATATAGTAGCCTTGCACAACCTGTGACATTAATTGACATTGCATGTTAATGCACATGCAACTGTCAAATCCCAAGGACCGTGACTGCTGGGTTGAAAGCGTCAATAAGTCATGGTAAAATGTTTTTACTGCCACAGGAAAGAAAAAAAACCAAGTTTCAGAATTTTTATGAGTAGTATGTGTCTAGTATTTTTTTTTTAACTGTTTACTGCTCGGCTTTTGCATGAGCTCTGCATACAAGCCAGTCAGTCATTTTCATTGCACTCAATCATAGATAATGTGGCACATTTGTGACAAATTTAACAAAAATGAGCAAGGAGGAGAAACACAGACCGCTGTATGGAAATATTTGAGATCCCATAGAGATGATATTGAGCTAAGACAGTAATTATCTGACAGAAAATTTGGTAAATTGTTTGACTAGAGTTAATTTTGGGTAAAATTGCAAAAAAAATTCAAAATCACAACAATTTTCTAATATTGTGCAGCCCTACTATATAATGCACTATAACCACCATAATGCACAGCAAAGCACAGGGTGCATTATGTTGCATACTAAATTCAGTGTGACGGGTCTGCTGTCGGCTCACAGTTCTCGATACAAAATGGCAAAAGAGGGCAAGTTTGTATACAATGTAGGGAATATTTTAATAATTTTAAAAGTAATTTAATACTAGCAATTTCTTGAAAGACTGACATTTCAGATTAACACTTTATAATGAAGGCAATAATAATACTAAGGCACTGGGTCACGTTCATCTCCTTTACACTGTCTGTCGTCTCCATATTGCCAATTGCAAATGTCACCTGTCAAACGTTGCTATGATACCAACACAGAGTGTATTGGAATGTAATTGTCAAACCAGTCATATTGTTCCACTGACTAATTCCCTATATAGCACACTGCATATTTTTCTATATAGGGAATAGGGAGTGACAACCATTTTGAACACAGCCACTGTATATATATTTGACCTAAGCCCGACTCCAACTCAAGCATGGAATACACTGCATTTGTGCTTTTTAACTCTCTCGAAACCCGTTTCGGTTATTCTCCCATTTAACACAGACCTACTAAAAAATAGCAGCCACACCCAGGGAAAGCGGGCGCTATGTAGTACCAGGCATGGCAGCAGTAACAAACCAGGAGGAGCAGGAAAGTAAGAAAGACACTGAAACTTGTCAAACCTTTGAGGCAGAATCCTTGAGTTCGTTGAGACCATCCTGTAGGAATGAATGGAGATGACAGATGAGCTGGAGGGGTTGGCAGACAGCAGGAGACTGGGTGGGGGCAGGATGGCTGTCACTCCATACATCCCCACAGACCTTCAAGGACTAGAACTTTGACAGGGTTATTGGGTGAAGAGGAGAGATTCACTGGGGAAAAGTTCACCTGGGCTCCGTGTTGCTCCCTGCATAAAGTTCAATATCTCCTATCCAGGGTACTTTCTAGTCTTTTAAGACATCTGTATTTGAAGACTTGTGTGAAGTCAGCAAGCCTTCCTAAGACGGTTTTCATATTTTCGAAAAATGCATTCAATTTCAGTGAATATCATACACCTCGCGGCAGTCGCACACATATCAAAGGGAAAATGTGTAAAGTCAGTACACTGGTCCGAATCATTTCACTTTTGTATGCGAGACTAGAATCATGAAATTTAGCTTGAGTGGTGGTTGGGAAACGAGTCGATTTTCAGCTCGACCTGAACTGCCCGTGTTGGGAGGCGAGTCGTGCATCATGACCTGCTTTTGCTAAGTTGCTCAGCATGTGGGAGCACATCAGCGTTACATAAAGGGATTCTGCCAAAAGGCTGTTTGGTGCATGTTACGGTTTGCCATCACCAAGTCTAAAAGCAATATGTGCCTTTGTGCATGATTCTGTGTTGCCTAGCAATACAATACATGTGGTAGGCTCACTAAACTGCTCCAAGGTTCTAGGACTCGTGTCTAGCACTCGTGGGGCTGAGGGTATCAGTGTCACTGGCTAAGATGCCTTCTTAATGTGTCTGTCTGTAATTTAATAACTTACAGTCAATAAGAAACAAGATATGGGGGAACAATGACTTCTCGTTGGTTAGGTATAGAGAACAGAAACAAGCTCCCTGAAGCAGGAGCTGACAGGGAGAAGCTTCTGGAAGACTACGCCCACATGCAGTATTTTCCCTCCGCGCAGTTGGTGTTTCTTTGTGCGCTGCTGCTTCTGCGGCGACATCCTGGCCTTTTCCTGGCAACGGCTGAAGAGTCTGGCTGACTTGGCTCACTACTGTCGAATCTCTGCAGGGACGTGGGGGTTACGGCTGGGGTGTCCACTTCTCATGGGGGAGGCAGGCACACACACCACACGCTGAACGAACAACGCAAGGCATCTAGAGGTTAACGGTGCGTTCCATGCTCCCCCTTGGCACCAAACGGCAGTGGAGCGCGCCCCAGCCCCTCTCCGGAACATTCTGGAGAATCACATTGGTGCTTCATCATGGGATTCTTTCATCTTGAGAAAAACACTTTCATCTTGTCGCGGTGTTCAAAAAGGGAAAGAAAAAATGTATTCTTCACTTCTCCGTAGTTAATCCATAGTGTTTGAAGAAAATGACTTATAAAGGCAAAAAAACAAAAAACCCAAAAAATGAAACTGGGGACTAATATTTAATATGACAAATTATGTAGCTTACAAAAATCCTTCCTCCAGGCAGGGAAAAAAAACACCACACATTCAGGCACTTTTGTAGGTATCCTCCATATTGACCAGGACAAGGACAAAAACAAAAATCAATCTGCTATATACAATATTCTGCTAGGTCCTTAACAGCTTCGGCATACAAAAAAATATTTATTATAAAAATAGTCCATAAAATGCTGTACAAACTTTATACATCTCTCCATTTAAAGCTGGACTCCACAGGACCCGCAGGCATTCACTGTGGTCGGACTTGAAGGAAGACGGACACTTGGAAGAACACTTGTCTCCAATCAGAAGGGCAAGAAACACAGCACCGCCTTCCTCAGGCCATACTAACCTTAACAGTGGAGGAGTGTGACGGTGAGGCGTGGGTATCAAGCTTTCGTCTCTTTTGTTCTGCAAAATGAAGAAACGAGTTAAAGTTGCTCTTCTTAAAAGGGGACATACACAAGCAAATCTTGAGCCAACCTGATGTTTACGAATAAACTGCACATAATCAGAAAGAAGCAAATCGCAATGGCCACCCTGGAGTGGAAACTCACCCCGCTCAGCCTCAGCGGACTCTGACCGGGGAACAGGAGACTTCAAGGCCCCAGCTAGGGCAGTCTTCTCCCCCTTGCTGTTCACCTTAGCCACATCCCGCTCCTTGGAGGGCTCCTTGTCAGAGGCTTTGAAGTCGGGGTTACCGCCACCCTTGGTCTTATCCATCTTCTCTTCCTTCTTCAGCTTGTCCTTGTCCGCCTTGGGCGTCTTCTCCTTGCTGTCGCGTGCCTTCTCCTCCTTGGCGGACCTCTCCTCCTTCTGCTTCTCCCTGCCTGTCGCTTTGGCCTCTGGAGTGCTGCCTGGTGTCTTCTCCTTCTTTTCCTTTTTCTCCTTCCCACTTTTTTCTTTGTCTTCCTTCTCCTTCACAGCCTTGGTGCTGAGGGGTTGACAAAGCAGACACCGTTAGACAACCTGCTGAGGTTCCCAGGAGACTCGCTTCCCGAAGCCCTTCCTTTCTACCGCCACGGAAGCATTTCTAAGGAGTGAAGCTCACATGCAACATTCTGTCAAATCGTCAGGTAGGAAACTGGCTAGAGGATTTTGGCCTTCACAAATCCCTTAAAAGCATTACATTATGCCCTTTTACACAGAACAATTTATTGTGACTTCTCTGTTGTCTGCATAAAAGCCATGGCACATGAAAAGGGTTACTTTAAAGCCATTTTAGTCAGCAATAGCTCAATTTAATAGAACAGTATCTAGGAACAGTGCCTGAGAACCTCTTCAATTTGATTACACAGTGCACAAGAGAGGCACGTTTCCACAAAAGCTTGATTTGTATCATAGGTGGTTAATATACTAGCTGTGAAAGTTCTCTACCTGCGGAACTAAACTTTCTTTGACATACAAAGGAAGCGACCAGCTCCTGTACTTCCATCTCATACCTGTTGGGGGCGCCATTGCCGTTGCTGGTGGGGAGTTTGCTTGTCGTGCTGTTGGCTTTGTTGGCCGGTTTTAGAGCCCCCTGAGCTTTGTCCTTGGGTTTGTCTAAAAACACATTGGCAGTACATAAATGTTTAAATAAGTGAGCATTTCTGACCGCTCAGTATTCTTAAACGCCAGGCTTGGGGCTCAGTGATAGTTGTAAAACAGTTATTAATGTGGAGACTTTATAATGAGAGAAAAGCACTGAGTATGTGCTGGGCTGGGACAAAGAAACATGACAGGTTTTTATAGACTTAAGAGAAATCATATCTTTCAGACTGCACAAAATCTCAAAGTCAATGAAATCGAGATGGAGTTGCCCATGTGCATTATTAAAATCTACCTGACGAGATGCTTAGTGACAATTTACTGTCCTTATGTGAACACATGCATAAGGACAGGAGTTATGCAGAATATGCAATCTGCCGATAGTACACTTCATATCGGTCCTGGAAACCACACTTAAGTCTAATAAAAATCACTAGCCTCCACAACACTGAAACTGCCCCCATAATCAAGCTGACATCAGCATTTCTATTGACATTAGATAAGAATTTTAACAGAGCTCAGTGATCTAATTTCTGCTGTGGCGACTCACCAGCATCCTCTGCGGTGCCCTCCTCTGGTTTGCCAGCATTAGCGGGACTGGCGGTGGGCTTCCCAGCATTGCCTGGGCCATTCTGCAGGCTGGCCGGGGTCGCACTGCGCACCGGCTGCTCCTTGTGGTGGAATTCGTTCTCGGGGACCATGTGCGCTTTCCTGCCTTTCAACTGGCCAGAATAGCTGCAAGCCGCACGCATGGTTACAAGAGGCACAGACAGGCCAATCACAAAGCAGCACAGCACACCAGCTACCACTGAACAACATATGGGAGGCTGAACGAGATGATGCACCTCATGGCCAAACTCATTCAATGTGCAAGTGCAAAAGGAAAAGAAAAAACGGAGGCAAATACAGAAGGTATTAAGACTGTTTTTGGCAAAATACATGTTATATGTACAATGGAAAGCAAGTAAACACATTGAGGCTGGGTACAAACAAGGAAAGATTAAGCCAGGGGTGGCCAGTCTTATCCGCAAAGGGCCGGTGTGTATGCGCGTTTTTGCTGCAACTACCTAATTAGATTACTGATTGGCTGAAGAGTCCTCACATCTGGGTTTGAACAGCTGACCTACAGGTTCTAAAACACTGCACACACACCGCCCCTTTTGGGATTGGCCATCCCTGGATTAAGTAATTTAGTGCAGAATCTCCATTAATTTCAAGTCTAGAAACGTTTGTGCTCTATGTTATGTCCTAAGTCACCAAAGCATTCACATAAAAATTAAGCCCACCCAAACCCCAAGATCAAAATACCAATAATTCACATTTTAACATCATATTACTGAACAGCGACATGGGAGACGCTCAGACTGCCAAACACTAGAAGGACACACATAAGAACCAAGGACCAGTCACAATGCTAATTGACGACTAAATATCCACAGGGTTTGATACATAGGACCACATTACAGAATTTCCAAATCTCTAAGCTCTGCTGTAGGAAATTAAAAACTAAGGATTAGTTGGCATCTGGAAAGATTTGGTATGAAAAATCACTATCTTGGAACCACCGATGGTCTAAAATACATTGTGGAATCTGTCAGCATTAGGATACACTGGACACTGAAAATATTTATTTTAAAGCTCAGATTATATCTACCTAATGTCATTCTTTTAAAAAGCTTTTATCCAAAAGAGAAATAAAGCTTTGATGTGTGCTGCAGGCACCAAGCAACACGAAGGGCAACAGGCACTTTCACCGAGGCACTGGGGGGTTACTAAACAACTCACGCACTACACAAACCTTAAATTATTTGTCCATTAAAAAGAAATGAGGTAACAAAAGGGCTTTTAAGCTCATTTTTCTCATTTCGACTCTTGTCAGGAGCTCCTGGTTTATGAAAAGAAAGGTCTGGAGATTTGTATACACAGAAAGGATTCTCAGATTTACCTGACAAGGAAAAACATCATCGTGATGTTCCAGCAATAAGAGGAAGAAAGCATGAGGAGAGCAGAGCATCGAATCATTACCGTCTGGCCAGCTCAACACTTCCAAATAGGCAAATATTCCGGCGTGAAATCCACTAAAAATGGCGCGAAGAATCGGCTTGCAGCCGCACCAATCACTGTGGTGATTGTGCCTGTGATGTGCCGTTCCCTTATGGAACCCCTGAAAATCCCATTACTGTGGGACGGGGGGTAGGGGCACTCCAGGACGACGCCTGTTTACGTGCTGTCGTCTCCGACACGACAGAGCAGAAAAGCTCATTACAATGGATAACTGATAGGATCACTTAATCACAGGCAGACAAAGGCCGACGGGATCCCGACAAGTCCCTCCTATTGAATTAATGGTTTTCATTAGGCAGCAATGAGGAGGCTGTGCGGCAGCCGTGACCTTATCTGGCCACTCCATCTCTGCCAGGGGGAGGCTGCGATCACGCCAGAGCCCCCGTCCGGCAGGCCGGGGCAGAGCAGAACGCGAGCCACTCGACATCAGGCAGGGGAGACGCCGCCCCCCCGCAGCCCACATGGGCATCTTTAATGGGGGCGACAGTCCCTCAGCTGACTTTATTGAAATAGTCTGCCGGTCCCTCTAAAGACAAACCTGCAAAGTCAGTACATGCAGAGCCAGTCACCCACCAAGCCCCCCCACCAGGGGAATCTCATGCAGCTGCCACTTTGAGATAATAAGTGGCCTTCAAGTTATAAATCATGTAAACTTGATCTCAGTGTTTGAAGGTCCCCCCCCCCAAGATAGGACAAAAGAAAGCGCGAGAGGTTTTTCACGCAAAACTCAGTGGCTCTCCGTTACCCCATGGCCAACGCATAGAGGTCGGGCCTCTTCTCCTTCTCCTCCTGGCAGATCTTATGGACTCGGCACTCGAGCGCCTGGCCCAGGTTCAGCACTTTGGGGTAGCAGGGCAGGATCTTGGTGAGCACGATGAGGATGTTGCGGATGTGCGTGTACTCGCCCGTCTCCAGGCAGTGCACGGACGCCTGCGGGGAGAGGCCGGCCAGATGTTACGTCACGTGCTCTCCAACTACGCGTAGCAGAAGCAGCTCTTCACCTGCTGGGGCCCATGCTGATGTACCTCGCTGAAAACGGGCCATGTCCTGGTGCCAATCCAACACTGCTTACTTTTTATTTACTACATTTTAATTACTATTTACCAACTCTGACCGTCTTTGGAACATAAACTGTTCCGTTTTACTTATCGGAATTCTTCCGATATCATTCCAGCAGCAGACTCACTTTCGTTAACTTGTAGTGCCATTTGTGAACGACGTGTCTGAAGTTCTCGTAGTCCAGCTGGTCAGCCTTGTTCCCGCCGTCGAAGCCGGTGGCTCGGAAAATGGTGAGGAACCCTGGGTAATTGCCGCACTCCTGACGCAGAGAATACACGGCGAAAGGGAAGTTTAAACATAGACAAGCTTCCATTTGTCGATTCGCGCGAGACTCACGGCAGATTTCAGGAAAATCGTGCCCCTCCGTGAGAAATGACGACCGCGGGAAGCTACTAATCAGTCGCGGTCTTTGCGAATATGAGTGCTGCGCACACAGGGAGCCCAAGCTTCCAGGGAAGGGCTTGCACACCTCCTGAAAGGGGACGCTACCTTTTCGTAGATGGCGCGGTCGCTGTGCCATCGGGTCACCGTCTCCAGCATGCAGCACAGGAAGCGGCCGTAGCGACGAGCCTCGTTCTCCGTACAGCTGGCCACCGTGTAGATGATGTCGGAGAACACCTGCGAGGACCAGAGGTGTGAGCGCAGCACGCTGCACCGCCCACCGGCAAGGAGCGAGAGACTCGGGGGGAATTAAAAATCAAGAAAGCTGCTAGAAGGCTTGGTGAACAAAAAAAAACACCCAGTAGAATTAGACCCTGAAAGCTGAGGGAAGATGCACAGACAGGGGCAAAGGCTGGCGTGGGCAGGGAGGACGGGACTCACTCGGTCATAGCAGAGCAGAGTGCAGAAGTTCGGGGTCTTCTGCTGGTGCACCAGCTCCACAAAGCGAGCGCAGTAGACCGCATCCATGGCGGAGAATATGCAGCGAGGGAAGACACACAGCTGTAGGAACTTGGTGATTGTCTCATTCTTGGTAGACTCTGTCGACGCGAAAGAAAAATAGCCTTAAATACCAGAGAAGAAATGAGAGGGGTCCACATGGTCATCTGCTGCTATACTAAGGCAGAGGTTTCTAACAAAAAGGGCAGAACAGAAGCACCCTCTGCTCTCCAAGTGCCTCCAAGTGCCTGTAGTAACTATTTGGTGTCGAATGCTTCTTTGTACAGCCGCTGAAAGTCCCAGAGTTCCCTTCAGCACTGGTGGGCAAGGCAGGGGGGCAGGGCGTGCAGACTTACTGGCCAGCAGCCAGTTGTCCTTCTCCAGCTTGAGGCGATGGAGGACCCTCTGCACGTGCTCCAGCTGCTTCTTCTCTTCCTCCAGAAGCTTGTCCTGCAGCGCCGTGCAGCGCTCCTTCTCCTTCTTCTTCTTGTTCATGGGCTGCAAGAGTTATAATGTGTCACTGCACTGAGAAGCAGGTCTGAGTATAAATTGCCCGCGAACGGCACAAAGCACTGGCTGCTCAAGTCTGCAACCATGGCAAGTCGGCCATCTTGAATTCAGAGTGGGGGGGGGGGGGAACCTGGAATTTTTAATTGGAATAAAAAGTAAAAACAAAAAAAACTTAAGGCCGAGGCATCAAATCTTTAGAATAATTATCACTTCTCTGGTAACCAAGAGACGTAGAACACTGGTGCAAATGACTTGAGAGGGACGGGGCGAGCATACATACCATTTCAGGGTTCTCGTCAATGGCTTTCATCTGCACCTTGAGCTTGTTGACCTCCCGGTCGTAGGCGTTATGGGGCACGGCTAGGTCATACATGGTGAGCGACCAGAAGGTGGCGTAGAACTGGGGCCTCAGATCGTCCCAAACCTTGGGCAGGTGCAGCGATACCACAGCCTCATGCACGGGCGCCATCACCTGGTCGCAGGCAGTGATGTATTTGTGCACTTTCTGCTGCTGCCGATTGCCTTTCTCTGCCTTCTTCAGCTCGTCGTACTTGGACTTCAAACGACATGGGAGCACAAAAAAAAAAGCACAGAAACCAAGGCCCCTTTTAGGTATTGCTGGTATAGATCACACCTTGTCCTTGCATTTGGTTTATAAGTAGACAAGAGGTTGGCCAGCTGCGTTTATGAACGCACAGCCGTAAAAGCAAGCCTGAAAGCCCTTTATGATTGTGGGGGGGTGGGGGTGTGGGGGGGGAGAGAAACATTTGCAGCATTTTATGAGAAAGGCTGTCACAACACAGAGTGAACACACAACACTTTGTACCAGAAAAGTCAAGACTTTCAGAGCGCAAAGTGGGTTGGGGCAGGAGGGTTGTTTTGCTTCCGAGCACAAAAGACGGACTGAGAAGCAGACCCTGAAGTGGAAGGAGGTCGCTGGGAGAGAATGAACACCATGTTGGAGAGCGGAAGACGACGGGTCCCCTTACCAGTATCTGGTGGGCGTACATGGGCCGGGACAGGAAGAAGGCTGCGTCATGGGGCGTGTGGAACTGGTTACACAGGACATCCACAGGGGGCACACGCTTGATGTAATCCTCCGTGCTCAGGTTGGAGGCTAGGAAGCCACCAAACTGGACCAACGTGTCGTGGCACTGAAACATTTGGGGCAGGGCAGGGGAGAGGAGTGTGGAGACCACATTAACAACAAGTTCAGCAAAAGTGTGCTTAATGTTGGCTATACAGGTCGTTAATAAACACCTGCCTGATTCTTCATTTATTCGTAGACTTGGCATCAATTTATTAAACTCATCCATCACTACCCTCCTGACTCAACATAATGCAAAAATAAAGCACCCTGACTTCAGCTCCTGAGAGCGCCACACTCCCTGCCTCAGCAATGCGTTGCAAGGACAAGTCGAAGAAACATGACCGCAAGAGGAACACCCAGAGGAAATAAGTGGGCTTTCCTAAATTAAGGGCCAAAACTAAGATCAAGTGACATCAAAAGTTCTCACTTATGAATCGGCTTAGTAAGCAAACTCAAAGGGGTCAAAATGAATGCTGTCCATATCCAATAAAAATGACTGTTTAGACAGACTGTGGTTGGCGCTTGTGTGAAGCATTGTCAAAATAAAGGAGACTTCCTACCAGACTGATTTAACTAGCCAGTGATGATGGATTTGTCCTGCCAGATTTTTCCCCAAAACCAGGAAAAACAGCTGCCAGAGAAAACATCTTGACAGTGGAAAGAAAAAGTTTTGGGTGACCAGAAACAGCTCAGAAAGAATGCCTAACCTGACCCATGCTTAACACATCGTTAGAACATCAATCACTTCAAGGATCTAGTTTTTTCCAGGTACAAGATCAAGGACTGTAATGCATGCAAGGCCTCCACAACATATGACACCCCCTATGCCATTTTGGCATTCCTACCAGGCAGGCTGTTTGGGGGGGGAAAAAAGCCACATCAATCACTTACAATGCATAACAGGCCTTTTGTGGTCTTAAGACAATAAAAGAATGAAAGCTGTTGGCCATGTCATTCATTGTTTAAGATCCGACACCTGAATATAACAGTAAGGTAACGTTCAAACCACCAAGGTGGCGAAATCCAGGGTATTTAAAAAGAGCAGAAGAACAGCAGGTCACAAAGGACACAAAAGACACTCCCATTTTACTGAAATATGATCTGTTGAGCTGGTCTGAAAACGCACCATAGTTTCTCTATAGACCACCCAATCTGAGTTTAGGTAAACACAATTAGCTTAAACCTTTGCACTGTTTCAAGTGTCTCACAGCAGCCTTCCTCAACTGAAGGTGGTCTTGGGAAACAAAATATAAATGAATGTATGAAGTTGGGGGATAAGTAGCAGTCTGCTTTCCCAATAACCCTCTCACATAAACTGCCTCAAAAAAGGGCAGCAAAACCAAAATCACACACTTTGAACGGGAACCCTGCCACTCACTGCCTGGGAGCAACCCAAAAAGGGACAGGAAATATTGCGCTGATTATGCTGGACACAATGCAGATGCATCACTTAATTTGTCTCGCTCTCCCTCAGCAGTGCCCACTCATCCATCTGCTGCTGTTCGGCCACCCGAAAGAGCGCTTAATTACTCCGCTAAGGGGTGGTGAAGAAGCGCGTCTCAGCTCTGAAGCGCAGAGGCTGCCTGAATCATAAGAGACAGGCAGGTACTGTCCTGGAGGCTGGCCGAGTGGGTGTTGATTAATCTCCTGCTCCTAATGGAATTAATTACTCCTAACAAGTTATGTCCTCCATTTTCATGTGGAGATTGAAAAACGCTGCACACACACACACCTTATTAGTTTTGGTCAAAGCTTAAAAGGCGGCGCTTATTTTACAATACGAAAGAGAATCCTGTTTGCTTCCATGTTAATGATGGCAGTGCATAAACTACAGCTCTAGCCATGCCTTTGTTGCGATTTTTAGCACACTATCAATATTGGCACGTCAGAAAATGCAACCAATCATATGACCTCCTTTACAGAAATGGTTATGCAGTGAAATTTGACAAACAATTATATCCATTCCCATAGATTGTGCATGAATTTTTAATGAACACCTTACTACCTTATTTTAAAATGACTCTGGGGCCATAATCCCTATTTGTACAAACACAATGTGCTGTGAGAGCCATTCAGCATTACAAATGCAATTTGTATGCAATAACCTTCATGAAAGATTAATACCATACATTTCTTTTGTGTATCGGTGTTGAACACTTCCCAGCCTCTGAACTGCTTTTTGGCTTCCTAAACAGGTCCAGGGTGTTCAAACATTGGATAAAAGATGACAGTGCCTGCATTCAGCAGATCCTGTCCCAGAGAAGAGGGCGAAATGAATGGTATATTTGTCTCTGAGAGCTGCTCCAATCAGCAATCTGGAGTCTCGAACCTGAACTGATTTCCGCTTCTCTACAAAAGGGGACCAAAGGGATTTTATCAAAGCAGAAAACTGAAAAGAACAGCTGCACAGGTCAATGCCGGAAAGCTGAGGACAGTCCCAATTTGTGCTTTTAAGCAATGATCCTGCAATACCTCATACCTGGACCCAGAAATAAAGTTCCGGACTATAAATGCACACAGTACAAAACACGACCAATCTTGAGACACTCTGCAAAGAAGTGACACTATGAAACCTTTTCTTAAACAGAAAACCTGTTTTTCATTTCTATTTAAAAAGACAAATCTCCACTAACTACCACACTAACCCCTGCCATAAAAGTATGCAGCACCATTACTTGGCCGGGTCATTCGGTGTCCGTTTAATACAACAGAATTACTAGGGAATTTTAATATTTTGCAGGGTGGAGCTGTCACATCTGATCATTTTCTACTCTTGTTTGGAAAAAACTGAGGAACAGGACTACGTCTTGATTGGACGGTCACCTGATCAAATCTCATAGCCGAGGGGGACCATATCACCACAGCCCCTTTGAGAAAGGCCCTTAAGCCTAGAAACTGCTGTATGGGCTCTGATCCCAACACTCCCTTCACACTTCCAGATGTGTCTCATAAGGAAGTAAAATAGGATATGAAAATACTTAAAATTTCCCATTACTGTACAGTCATATGAAATCCCTCGAGTGGCCTATAGCTATTTTCTTAACATTTAGTACACCTGGCTAGCTTTATTTCACCTGGCTCCAGTTTGTTTCACCTGGTTAAGAATCCTAAATTACTCCTAGTTTGACCAATCAGTATCGCCATAGGCTTTGGCCAAAGTGACTACACAGAATTCATCATCCAATGGGCCTTGGGGGGAGGGTTAATGAAAAGCTAGATAACTTTCCTTCTGCCTGCGTCGGCTTGGAAGCCCGTCACGGCTCAGGCCTCCAACGGTGAATAATTAGGTCATTAAGCAGCTACATATTTACCAAATGTTTCATTGTCAAATGCTTCAGTCATTTTGAAAGCAACAAAGTGTGTGAGTATTCAAACTAAATGGGGCTCCAGACTTTCCCAGTGGACACACTGGTGCTGTACCACCTCTCTCAGGTGGTCACGCCGGCACGTTTTGGTCGCGTCCTTTTTTGGGTGCAGCGTGATATTACTGATGGATGTAATATTTATTTTGTGCTGGCTCAGTTGCTCTCTCGCTCTCCGCATCTGTACTCTCATCATCACTTGTATCACGGTGTTGCGCCAGCCCTGTCAATACCCCCCACCCCAGAGTCTGTTAGGCACGCAGACAAAAAACATTTTTAAATCTACCTTCTTCGCACCTGCCTCAATAAATCTAAGGACCAGTCCTTGTGTAACAAAACTGGAGGATAAAAAATTTTTTTTTTTTAAAAGTTAGCTACAGAGTGAACACTCCTGTTGCTCTTCATTCCTAATTTTTACATTATTACCACTTTTTGGCCATGCATTGACTGTGCATCCACTTATGCACTCAAACTAAGCTTAAGTACTGAAGTATGCCATTTGAGACTTAAGGCAGGTTATATGAAGGTAGGGAAACTCTGGGTGACCGGCGGAGGGAATGGGCTGTAAATTGGCAGAAACATGCAAAAAATAAATTAAATGAAGCACTTAATGAACTTATAAAGTCATTTTTAAAAATGCAACAAACTATATCAACTATCATCCAGCCCTATTCTATACCTCGATTTCACACTCACTCCATACCAGCCTCTTCCTCTTTTGTCTCGATTTGTCTCATAAAATAATCAGCGATAGACTGCTTCATTTTTGGAACACGCCAACATCATAGTTAAAGAGATTGTTTCGCTCATTTAATAACACAGTACCCATGCCAGAGCAAAAGATCCTAATGATCATCGTGCCCTCACACGGATACAACCATGTGAAATTTTAACTCTGCGACCAAACTGTTGCATATGCCACCTTTTATCCAGTCTGGAGCCCTGCAAAATATATGCACCCAAGACCCAAGTTAAAAACGGCGGACTGCTCCAGTGCCGAATCGGCCACTCTGAAGCTACTGCTACACTTGGCTTCCTTCTGTGAAATTGCGTTCTGTAGGTCGACACTCCTCAAAAACAGAAGTGGAGTTCAGTAATATGAAATAAAACTTTAGTCCTTGAATTACGAATATTGCGAACACAAACATAATGCTGTAAGGACACCTTTCGTCAGCAGTGCCAGGGAAGGTGAAAATAAAAGCCATTATTTTTAATAATGGGGAAAGATGTCCATAAAGAGAGCAGATGGCAGGCTGATACCTCCAAAGGTGTTACAGCACTCTCAATGTGGCCTTCTGCTGGGCCAGGTCGTGTGTTCCTACTCGCCAGCTCTCATCACACATTTCACAAAAAAAAAACACACAACCACCCGTTTTGAAGAGCAGTACTTGGGCTTGGCAGAGATGGTACGGAGCCCCTGGGGAGCAGCAGAGCCCGACTGCAGACGCTGGACACCTGCCGGCCACAAGTCCACCTTACCTGAAAGTGCTTCTGGGTTAAACGCTCGAATTAAGAGCTGCGAGACACTGGCAATGGACTAAACCAGCTTTAAAAGGTGCTACAGCGGGTCTGCGCGTAGCCATGTAGCCAGTCACTGTGCAGACGGATCTCCCACGTCGACATAATGAAGCGTTATCTTGAGGATTTCCAGGGACGGGTAGTAAAATCGGGGAGGGGCAGCAGTATCTCATTAAGTAAATTCTGAATCAAATTTGGGGGTGGTCCTTCACTGGTGCATCTTACGTAATTATCTGGACAATTCAGAGTAGCAATGGGACTGATTTTTATCGGAAAGGCACAATTTGGAATCATTCAGGGAGAGGCAGTAAGAAGCCCCCCCCTACCACCCCCCCCTTGATACACACAGAGCTCCTGTTAACAAATGCTTGGTGCCCTGCTGATTGTTACTTCCAGCAAAAGCTTGTCATTTCAATATGAAAGGATGTGGAGACAAGGGGCTATCACACACATCCGGTGCCGAACTGACGCCTCCCGCCGGACTCCCTTCACGGCGAAGGGAGGGACGCTGTGCCATGCAACGTCAACAAGTCCCTCCGGGGGACCGAACTCCGGCGGCTCACATCAGAGTTCAGCCAGAACAATTGCCGCAGATACTTACAAGTACAAAATAACCTTGTCGGCACCTGGAAACCACCGTCGCCAAAGAAGCAGGAAGTACCACTCACCTACTCAGAGGCTGCCTTTACCCACAATGACTTACGTGTTACAACAAGGGAGTTACGGTGTGAAACTGAACTTAACACCATTGCGATTTCAGCAACTTCAAGCAGTTGGCACGAAATGACTCAGCAGGCAAATAAATTTATTACAGGACCTTAGAGAAATTGATTTCCCCGGGCAGGCAGAGAAAATAAATATTGCAGTCAGCTAGTGCTCCCCCGTTCCCTTCCCAGGAGCCTCGGGGTGGAGAGACGACGTGGGCATCTACCTGGTCATAGAGCTTCCCCACCAGCTTGAGGTGCTTCTCGCCCCCTTCGGAGAAGATGACGCCGTTCCTCTGCTGGGCCATCAGCAGGCAAAGTGGCAGTGCCAGTTCATGGTCCAGCAGCGCCTCCTTCAGTCTCTGGGAGGACTTCTTCGTGTTTCTGATCTGGCCAAAGTAGCCGCCCTGCCGACCAAACATCAAGCGACACACTTAGTTGCAGCTCTGGTCGTACCCTGCGGGGACACCCCTGTGGAGAGCTACGTAAAAACCCAGGTATTAATGAGTCCTCACTTGCAACACACAGCTCCACATACGCATTTCAGAACCACAACACGCTGCACGTCTGGGGGCCAGGAGGAGTGTTTCACTGCTATTTGCAGTGAATTTACAAAACAAGTCTGAAACCACCGAGGTGCACAGGTTTAAATCAGACATAATGGATGGAACACGGCATCAATACAGAGAACGGCAGGAAACATCAAAAGGACTTTGAAAAATCGACTATGGGGGAGACATGGATCAAAAGATGTAAAGCAACAAAAAAACATGAGTACTGAAGGGCCCGTAATATTACAGGACTGCCACGGAATGTGCTGTTTTGGGACAAAGCCAAGCATCCCTGCAAATATACAGATGGATGAAAAAGAAGAAAAAACAGAGCCAAAGAGACAGATAGCTGCGCTCCTGGACAGCGAGTTGCATCTCCGACACACAGGGGGCGCTGCATCCCGGCAGGTCTACACCCCACTCCAGAGGAGGTAGCGAGCAAAGTAAACACTGCCTGCTGTGCTTCCCTAACCAGGCAGACTGTACAGGAATCACACTTCTCAGTTACTGGGCATCAATGGAGAAGCATCCAAGTATATTACAGGACTGGGTGAGAGAAAATGTTCACGCCAAGAACCTGTGCTGAAAGTCTGCCAGGGAGGAGAGCGTTGCTGCCCTGTGGACCTCAAGTGTTCCACCTGAAAATACCTCCCGATCTCCTGTATGAAATCAGCTCAGCTCAATATAGAATAAATCCATTTTTGGAACTCAATTTTAACACGATATCCAACTGCTAACATGAATCAGGTACGTAACATGTCATGGATGACCATAAGTGGGTTTTTTTTTAATCTGCAACGAAGGAAATTATGACATAAGAAAATTGAGTTCTCTTTTCAGCGCAGCCACGAGCCAGGCGATGTGCAGGGTGGGGGGAGAGAGCCCCTACCTCTGCTTTCAGCTGCTCCCCCCCAGTCATCGCCTCCAGCTGCTCCACAGTCATCTCATCGGTGATCTCAATCCCTGCCATCTTCTGGACAACCTCCTTCAGGATCAACAGATCAAAACTGTTGGGGGGGGTGGGGGGTGGGTTGGGTGAGAGAGACACACACAGGTATCATCAGGGAAAGAGACAGACCTTCAGGATGCACAACAAAGGAGCAGGAGAGAGAAGCACTGCTCAACTCTGAATAATTCATGCTGCAACTGTAAGGAGCTGCGATGACAACAGCTTCACAGCTTGTTTGCTTTGGGGGGGGCTGATAAACAGGGAGTTTGATAAGCAGGCTGGGTTAGGAAATGACCATGCCCTTTGTTTGCTCCCCATCTGGTGACCGACAGTCTAGGCATCGCTCCCGCCCCCAGCAGCCTCCAGCAGCCCCCCTGCAGCACATACCTCTTGCCCGCCTTCAGCTGATTGGTGATGTACTGCAGGAGGCCGGCCAGTTCGATGGGGTACTTCCTGAAAACGGCTCCGCAAAGGCTGGCGAGACCTGGAGACGACATACAGACACGTAACTGCACCGGGGTCCGACTGGAAACGACGCCAACAGCGCCGCTCTCCCGGTGACAAACCCGCCTTTGGCTGAGCGACGCATCGGCGTGTCCCGGCTGCCAGGGCTGGCACTGGAAGAAACCCAGGCAGGTGGCGATATTTTTTTATTTTATTTTTTTTTTGCAGAACTACAGAGGCCGCAATCAGGGCAGCTGGGAGAACACCCACGTCAGACCAGCCCCGTGGACACAATCACCGGTGCGGAAAACGATCCGCGGCCACGTGCCGAAACTCCATTATTCTGGCAGCACGGATAATTTACCGCCTGCGCGATTCCGAATCGGCCTGGCGTCACGGGTTAGTTAGCTGTGGGAGAAGAGCCGCACCCACGCACCCCGTAGGTGGATACGTGACGACCAAACGGCTGGCAGTAGTGGGATTGGCAGTCTGCACTGTAGCGATGTAACTGGGGCACACCAAATGGGCGTTGGCTGTGGGGACTCTGGACTGGCAGCATAGCTGCTAATGAGAATTGCGGGGTTGTACGCGGTGGCAGCTGCTCCGGCGTACGACAGGACGAGGACTCACTCTGCAGCCAGGACGAGATGGTGGTGTCATCGTGCTTCATCTTCTCCTTCTCGGGGTTGGCCAGCGCCTCGATGATGCAGTCTGTGGACTGGGGTTAAGGGGCAGAACGCCGCTGTACCCAAGCGGGTACAGCCTGTCCGTGACCACAGAGACAAATGGCCCGGCAGGCAGAAATGCAGACAGCAAACACCGGAGAACGTTTTTTGGAGCAGACAACTGGAAAGCAAGAGCTTAGCTGTGCTGGTTTCCGTTTAGCCTGTCCTTAATGGAACCATTAAACCCTCACGATTCTTAGGGCAAGCGATGCTACCGGCCCTGAAAGGTCTCCCATTAGCGGCCGGCATGTCCGAGGAGACAGGCCAGCGTTTCTGAGCCGCCTGGCCCACCCACGCGTGCTCAGTTAGTGCCGCTTCCTCATGGCGATGTGACTGTCAGGACAAGCCGGCGAATATCCCCCACTTTCACACAATTCCCGCCCCGGCAAAACGAACAGGCATGCTGCGCCCCCCCCCCCTCCTCTGCCCACCCCCACACACACCGAAAGGATGCATG
>JABFDZ020000002.1:23191692-23202347 GCA_019775955.2 Pollimyrus isidori
CCTCCTCTGCCCACCCCCACACACACAGAAAGGATGCATGCCAGCACATCGTAGTTGAGCGAAGTGAGGTATTTCAGCGAGTCCACCACCGGCGTGATGAGGTTGTCGTACCACTGAATTTGTGACAGAATCTGGAAAGGAAAAGAAAAAAAACAAAAAAAAACAAAAACAAAAAAATAATGCATAACGTCAGCCATGCAGGAATTCGGCTCCTGCCTTTCCAAAGCGTGGCCTGGTTTTGGGCACAAATCTATACGCCGTAGATGCGTCGCAAGCTGCCAGTGCCGCAGCTCAGGAGGTTCAAGGACTAATGAAGCAGAGCCTGTCCGGACTACAGCTGGGTCAACAATCATGATGGCGGTACGGCATCATGCAGAAAGCAGGCATGGGTCCTGGGCGACATCGCCGAGGCCACCTCGAAAGGATTCTCTGTGCCGTCTCCCCTGACAACCGAGCTTCTGTCAGGCAACACGGAGACACACTGCGAGAGAGTACCAGGAGGAGGGCAAGAAAATACATGTAAAAATCCACCCTCGCACAAGTTCTCTGCTTTGCCGAGAAGCAGCCCAGGAACGGGAGACGTTGCCATGTTCTGCAGTCTGCTCGTGTCTCTGACGCCACAACAAACCCCCCCCCACAACACTCTTATTCTCCCCGTCCTTTGTGAGAGACCGATCCGTCTGAGAGATAATGCCTTTGAAGCAGTGCCACTGAAGTCAGTCAGTCAAAGTGCTGGTTCCGTTTTTCCCCAGGACTGCGAGTTCTGGGCACCGAGTTAACCGGGCCGATGGGTGGCGGCTGCAGCTCACATGCAAACCGGGTCACGTTCATTTCCAGAGATTAGATTATTAACATTCCAGCGGAGATCAAAATTGGATTACGGAGCTGATACACTGGCCCGGTCGCTACCGAGGAGCCTGTCGATCTGTCATCAAGGTCACACAGGTCAGGTAGCTGGGGACCGGTGCTGACCCTGGCTAACACACACAAGGCCCCTGCAGGCACCTACGTAGTCAAACAGGATGGTGGGGTTGCTGTGGCTCAGCTTGCCGATCTGCCGTCCGGAGGGCTTCACATTCTCCTTGGTCAGCCGCCTGCAAGGGAGGAGAGAGTGACGGGGGAGTGATTAAGTAGACTGCTTTCCTGATGACACTACAGATGTTAACGGGGCCACCAAGAAGACCGCCAAGTGCAAACCTCAACACAGACACGGCAAACCTCCCACGGAATCATGAACGGGGGCGACACACGGGCAAGGATGTGACCGAGGGGTGCGATTCGCGGCGAAGGGTTCCAGAAGCATAGTGGGGAACCTTTAAGGAACACTGACGAGCACGGCAGAGTACAGGAGACAGACTGACAGCGCACTGATAATGGGCAGCAGTGTGTTACAAAGAGGGGCTTTTCAGAGAGCGAGACGCGTCAGGAATCCCGGATAATCACTGGATCAGCATGGTGTGCTGTGGGCGATGGTCCTGCACAGGGCTGCCTGCGTCTCCTGGCCCCGCCCCCTCAATGCGGGTCCCCATGCTGTTTAACATGCTGCAAGAGGCCGACTGCGGCTCCAGCCTCCCGCACTGGCCCACAACAGGAGGTATTAGCGCTCTGCTTAACGCTCTAATAAAGGCTCATGATTCATCGGCGGGTAATGAAGTCAAGGCGAGTGGGGGGGTGCGCGTTTACATTCGCCACGGCTGCTTATGGGAACTATCTGCGCAAGTGCTTGTGTAAACACAGCCTTTACTGGTGCCCGCTGTGCCCTTGAGGCAATGACATCACAGAGCAGGCGGCGTCCCGGACCAGCGCCGGTCCAAGGTGGCCGCTTAAAAGCTCGCCACCGGTCCGGAGGAGCGGCTATTCATGGCTGCCGTTAAGAGAGCTTAGCGTGCTGAATGAACTTGGCTAGCAGGCTCTTGGATTAGAACGTCACGTAATACATCACGGGGGCAATAAAACAGAAGATCTTCCGAAGATTCCCCGGCACAGCAGTAGGCCACCTGGGACCGGCGAGGGGGGGGATCCCCAGTAATAGCAGTGAATCACCCCCATCGCCCTTATAAGTCAACAGTAACTGCAGACAGAAACTCATGTGTCAGTAAAATGTCCGAATACAGGAAACGGGCAGACAAATGATGTCTCCCAAACGGCTTCTTAAACAGGCTCAGGTAGTGATTAACGGCGCGACGTTAACATAAACTGTAAAAACGCAGTGCATGAGGAGGGGTGCCCACCGCTGGCCAATCCCCCCTTTCTGCTCCACTGCTCCCACAATTCCACTGCGGCAGCACTGCAGTCCTCAGTTCTCCATCACTGCCGCGCCCCACGCTTGCGCACAGCTAAGTGTCCCCTGCCCCCCCACCGATTTCCACCCCCCGGCACATTCGCCAGTCACACACACACACACACACACACTCCTCCCCTCAGGGTCATCACTCTTGTCCAAACACCTGCCTGGAAGACACGTAACGGGAGGAGCACTGCTTACGAAGCGCGGCACGTTTCCACTAGGGTCACGTTATCGATGGTACTGGGGAGAAGCCGGCAACTTGGATTAACTCTGAGGAGGAGGAGATGGAGGAAGGGGGGAGGCAACAAAAACAGGCAGCTATTAGGAGGCCTGGTGCTTTGCTGCCTCCCCAAGGCCAGAGAGTCCCCACTTAAAGGGGGCCGGCAGCCTGCAGCCATCCAGCCCAGGATCCAGGAGAGGAAAGGGCCCTCTGCTGGGGTAGCTGCTGTCGGGGGGGGGGGGGGGCGACACAAAAAGCACTGCGACAGACCAGCCGCAAGGCACATGCAGCAAACGCAATGGGCCTGCCGGTATGCAGGAGGGCGCGGGTAGGCCAACCTCGGCATGGGAGAGACCCCAGCATGAGCGGACGTACACGAGGAGGACCCAGGGAAGCGGGTGAGGACATGGCCGCTTCCCAGCAAATGGAGGGCCAGCCTTGCAGAGCAGGTGGCCAAAGAGCTCCACGCGCAGCAAACAGCAGCTGCTGGGGGCCGCATCCGCAGAGACGCCAGACAAGGTGACCGAGGGTGCAGCCTGTGCGTGGCTCAGGCAGCTGGAGTGACGCTGGAGCAGAGCGGCGGGTGGGCCACGGCGAGCCCCCCCACCTCCTGGCGGGATGCAGCCAGCCCGCGGCTCTTAATGAACAAACGTCTTCTGGCAGCCTCTGGCCAGCACACCTTCAGCCTCCCACATCTCACTCAGCTCTGTCAAAACACCATATTTTATTGACGTGAGCTCAGAGGAGCACGTCTCCATGCTGCAGAGCCTCCTGCAATCTGCCAGATCATCAGAAAGGGCCCCATCCTGCAGTCACAGCACACAGACGCCTACGGGTGCATATAGGGCGGCCGACGCGGGGAAAGGATATTAAACAGCATCCGGGGACAATCACTGTCGCACAGGGCCCTGCAGAAGGCCACGCTTTTAACCCCTTTCAGGAAGCGCCCCGGCGTGAACAGAGCATCTGCTTTGGAATCCACTCCGGCCAAAGGTCCTTCACCCATTAACACACAAGCTCTGTTTTGGTCATACGGCAAATACCCTGAATCCCAGCTCCCCCCACCCGAGACCTGGTGCTCGTTCTGGGCTTCTGGCCGGGAAACCCGCTCACGCCTGCTGCTGTCAGAGCTCGGGGTGCTGCTCAGAAAGGCAAGAGCCAAACGCACTCACTTCATGATGTACTTGGCCCTGTCCACAGTCTGCGCTTTCACTTTGACCAGCAGCGGGTGACTACTGTAGGTTTCATTCTTCCACTGGCCGTAGAGGCGATACCTGGGGAAAGGGCAGCAAAACGAGTTCGGCTCAACCTACATCTAGGGGGGGAAAAAACAAAAACATTCCCCGAAAGTGCACACCACGATCCTCACGCTGTGGAGAACAGGCCGAATCAGCCATCAATCGTGCGTATGAAAGGTCGCAGCTCAGGTCAAAGGCATAGCAAGCGCATTTCCATCGCAGGGGGGCCATGAGAGATGGTGGACGGGACGGACCCACCTGTGCTGGTAGGGGAAGAGCTTGAAGAGGCCCCAGAGCTCCTCGGACATGCAGGCGTTGCACTCCATCAGGGTGAGCGAAGGGAGCAGCACCTGGTCGGCGATGCTGAGGAAACAGCTCAGCAAGGTGTCCTGCAAGAGCGTGGTGACGGCTGAGGAACTTCACGGGTCGGGCAGAGGCGGACGCACACCGGCCGGCCGGCCAGTAAATCCCCCGCAAAGAGATTTATTTTTATGCCTTTTATGGGCCCGATGATAGAACACCGGCAACAAGCGAGCCCTTCAGCGCTAAAGCACCCCCCCATAGCATTAAATGTCTGAGGTGTCCCAAGTCGCAGCCCGAGCTGCTGAATTATATACCATATCGACACATACGCCATAAAGCTCTGCTGAAATTATGTTAAACACACACAGTTAACCTTAAGACAGCAGCCAGAGGAAGGGCCCGGCCACAGACCAGGCCTGAGGCACAGAGCCTTCCTTTCAACATCACTTACCATTTTCTCCTTCTGCTCCGGCCTGCTCTCGTTCTGGTACTGTGGGGGGAGGGAAGGAAGTGAGGAGCATGTCGGCAAAAGAGGCGCCTACCCATGATGAGCGGGGGGAGCTGCCCTCAGGCCGACCCAGAGCTGCTAAAGCCAGCATCACATACCTCCTTCATGAAGGCCTTGCCCAGCCGCACCACCTTCGCGAAGAGGATGGGGTCGTGCGACATGTGGGGGCCCAGGTAACCCAGCATGCTGAACACCTCCCTCCGCAGGTCCTCGAAGGTCTCGGCGGGCCGCGGCACCCGCTCACCCTGCAGGGGGCGCAGCTGGCTGCCCTTGGCTCCCTTGGGAACGCCCGCCCTGAGAGGGACAAGGCACACAGTGTCATGGAGCCGCCACGAGCTAGCGAGGCCCCGGGGGAACCAGCCCGTCCTACAGTGTCCTCCCTCTCGGCCATCTCCATTAATTTGCAAGAAGAAGAAAAAAAAAATCTCTTACCAGAAGAATTAGGATTATTTATAGAATAGGTTAATTAGCATGAATCATGGGCACAGATAAAGGGACTAATGACTCAGCGTTTGTCCACCCACAGGAGCAGAGAGAGACGGACATGCGAAGCTGACTTGCAGAGCCCAGCTCAGCTGGGCGGGACTGTGCTTGGGAGAGCCTGAGCACGTCCACTCACTCCACGAGAGCCACGACTGCTTTCATAAGAGAACGGCCAAATATGGAATAAGGAACAGCAATGACGTAGATATCAGAAGGTGTGTGTTAGACGAAAGGTAAACCTATAGGTATATGTGACTGTTTTAATAGAGAGAGAGAGTGTGTGTGTGTGTGTGGGCACGTGAGTGTTTGCAAATGCATACCTGCGGTACAAAGGTTCTACAGTGAGGTGCAGCAGCTGGCAGAGAGCCAGAGCGATGGCCTTGTGCGAGGTGGCGTAGAAGGCGGGCATCTGCTCCATGATACTCTGTGCATGCTGCCAGTCGCCGATGCGCAGCAGAGCCTCCAGCAGACCCAGCTTCTGGTTGTCAGGAGGCTGTATGGGTGGGTGGAGTAAGCGGAGAGGAGGGGTGAAGGAAGGAGACAAAGGGCAGGGTGCACGGAACTCGGGGAAGCCACAGCGGGAGAGGAATTGGCACGACTCAGAGGCTCGTGGCACAAGGACCAGACCCATGACGAGGCCAATCTCCTGCAGAACGTTTCCCCATCATGGGCATTCGCAGAGGAACAGAGGGTTGCCATGGCAAACTTAATCTCTGCAGGAGAGTAGCAGCCAGGACCCGCAGCTGGGTCTGAGTGTTTGTCAGGATGTTAACACAAATCCACAGACAGCAAGCTCACGCCTTTTCTGACTGCGGCACCCTTGGCTGGTCAAGTGTTGCCTCTCTGTTAGGACTAACTAATCACACACAACCTTTTGGCTCTCAGGCGAATTTATTACATTAACTCCAGGCTTCATCGCTGCCCACCATATGCAAGAAAGAGCAAAGATTCAATACACAAAATTTTAAAAAGACTTAAAGTACACAGAGGTTAATCTGATCAGGAGAAGAGTCCAGGAGTTTCACTGGCCATGCTAAACGAAGGGCTGATTGCAGATGTGCGGATCATGAGGAGATTAATAGCTCAGCATTCCTATCCCTCATCAGTAGGTCAAGCACATTTAGACAAGCACAAGCTCTCTCGCCTGTCAATCACAGCTGACATGGCTGCAATAAGCAAAATCCTTCCCATCAGGTGGAAGCCGTGGAAGTTCTCCTTCCCGGCTTCTTTTAATTAACAGAGTCATGGCTTGGAAGATTGTGTTTAAGCGTAATAAATATTAAATATGCCTCCACTGCACAATGCCGTCTCCCCAGAGACGCCTCAGCCCCAAACAGCTGGTGGCTCATTCGGGGCTCGTCCTGTTCATTAATAAATACAATTAGCGCTTTCAATTTAACGTGGCTGATTCTGTGGCATGCCACAGCGCAGGACGAAGTCATTCAAAGGCGACGACCTTGGAGAGATAAGGGGCAGAGGACCTCTAGTACAGTCATGATTTAATTAACCGGATTATGCATCGCTTTGGAAAACTGCAGAAACTCGCATGAACTTTTAAAAAAAGGTGGCGCGAGGGAAGGGTGTGGCGTGTGCCGGCCGGCGGTGCTACCTTCTCGCTCTTCTCCTCCTCTTTCTCCCTCTCTTTCTCCTTGTCCTCGGTCTTCTCCGACGGCACCACGACCATGTTGAGCTTGCGGGCGATCTGCTTGGCCTCCAGGATCTGCCGCTTGTGCTCCTCCACGATGCTGGCGTCCGAGGGGAGCAGCTGGAAGCCGCGGCACAGAGCGCTTCCCGTTAGAGACGGGGGCAGAGCCACCGCCCGCGTTCCAGCGTGGCGCCGCCCACGTGGCGGCCCACTGGCCCGCCAGCCCGACCGAGTCGCATGACTGCCCCACTCCCATTACTGGAGTGAGGAACACGGCACGTAATGAGGGACCGGACACCCGCTGAGATCTTGGAGGACATTAAAAGATGGGTTTTGGCAAGGCGTTGTTTGTAAACACAAAGCTAGCTGGCTGGACAAATGTTTATTTGGACAGATTATGGCCAGGGCAGCGACAGGGAGGCCAGCACCATGTCCAGGGCCTGCAGCCTGGTGGACACAGTCCTCCAGGAGAGCCGAGGGATCAGATGACATTCCAAGCTAGAGGCGACTGCTGACGCCCATCGCATTATTTAAATCGACAGGTGCAGCCGCGCCAATGCAGGAATTCTCGGAGATGTTCTTTGGGACGTGCGAACCCTCACATAATTGTTACACCTCCACACTCTCGACGGTTTAACTTTGAGGAGGTTAGGAGCAGGAGTGTCGGGGGTGTGGGAGGAAGCCCACTTACGTGCACGTAGAGGTCGTCCAGCTGGATTAGGTTGTGCTGAAGGAGAGCTGCAGCAACATGGTACAGCGACGATGGTGTCTCCCCATTAGGCTCCTGAGGACAGGGAAAGCAGGCCATCGGTATGCAAGCTGGGGGGGGGGTGTTTATGCAGGCAGCCATTTTACAGATTACCTTGGGAACAGACATGTATCGAGGATGCTGACGGAGAGCCCTTCTGCATGAGCCACACTAAATATATAGCGAAATGACAGACTAGTGTTCCTCTGACCCAATTAATAAAGAAGCCCCATGACACTGCACAACCATAGCTAATATTACGATTATCCCGCTGCTCCATTTAAAACAGGCTACAGAGCCATTTGAAACACTGCACGCTTCGGTTATAAGCGTCAAACCATGACAAGCAAAAACCATCATCACAAGTAGCGTTCAGTTACTCAGCAGATGTTGCAGTTGTGCTTGATCAGGGTATGCATGCCAGACTACTTCTTTTTAAAAGCCCAGCAGTTAAAGCTCTAGTCGCTTAAAAGCCAAAGAAGTGAACACTACGCCCCCCCCCAAACAAGGCGCTCGCTCCGGAACGATCCGAGCGGCTAGGCCCCCATCTGCCTCATACACCCAGTAAAAAATAAAAAATAAACGCAGCTGTTACCCCTTACTGAAGTTTAAATCCTTAGCTAAGCAAAAGATTGGGAAGGGGAAATTATGAAATTACACAAGCTTTAATCCAATGCCAGCATGACCAGCGGGGACTTTGGGGCAGAGAAAGAAAAACAGCAAATGTTAAACAGTCCTTTACATGAGACATCCACCCACCCACACGCCAATCCACTTAAGACACACAACAGCTAGGTCTCTGCTAATCCTGAACATTACCACCAAAGGTAAGACGAGATAAGAAGCTGAAGATGAAACTGAATTTGAGTCAGTAGCTTAAGTGCAACTGGAAGTGATATACAGCAATAAATTATACATAAGAACAAGGAATAAGTGTTAAAATGCTAATTAAAGCTGCTGATGACAGTGATGCACCATGCAGTAACTGACCTCCACAAAAACAAAAGGAATCACAGCCTGTCTGAAGTCACAAACTGCTAGTGGCCAATTTCACAACGAGAGGCCAAATTTTTACAGAAGTCTGATACCCAGCTCAGGCAGCAGGTTTTACAGACCCGAAACACTGCACGTTATGCGTTTGGAGCGGCCATTGATCCAGGGCTGCAGATAGCGATCTTCAATGCCGCCGGCAGTCTCACTATAACAGTTAAAAGTTGATTCCCGTGGCCGCGCCACAGAGGCTGCCCAGGGGATTGGGAGTCGTGACACGCAAGCGGGAGGCTCCACAGCTGCGGTGCGGGCGAGGCGGCCAGCGGGCAGCTCCCTCACCTGGTGGAACTTAAACTTGAAGCCCAGGATGTGGCAGAGGGTCTGCGGCTCGCACATGTAGGACTTAATGAGAGGCAAGAAGAACTCGTCCTGGTCGGATCGGCACTCGTACACCTGCAGGATGATGTCCAGCACGCGGTTGGGGTCCAGGTTGAAGCAGCCTGGAAGGACACAAGGTGAAGTCATCACAGCGCTCGAGCGGTGACAGAGCACCTGTCCTCTACAGCGGGAGGGGCGACCTCTGACCCAGCTGCCTCATGACTCACCGAGGGCGTTTTTCAAGCGGCACGGTTCGGATTAGGAAATTCATTTATTTTTAAAGCCCAAAAGCCTGTCAGGTGCATTTTTTTGGCATCAGTCCCAAAACATTTCATCGTGTCCCATTCAGGACGCACATTTGCTGAAGCAAACGGCAGAGTCTGGGCCGTGATGGACACGGGTGCTTGATCACTGCGTTCACACGATAGCCAGACGTGTACTCAAAAAACACTGTACACACAAAATAATCACTTTTCACATCTATATTCTTGAGCCGTCTCTAGGCGCAATTAACGGAGCCAGCGCACACGGCGAATGGCAAAGGCCGCGGGCACACGGCATCCTGAAAACAGCAGCGAGTAAAAAAAAAAAGTGCGCAATTAGCATTGGGATTTCACTGATTTTCACGGAAACTGACAGACAAGCCCATGATAAAACATAGCTGGGCATAAAACTACGTAACTTTGATTTATTTACAGAAATCTGAAGGGGGTTTTTCTGCAGATTTATGCTCAAATTAAAACATGAGCCGGGTTTAAGTAAAGGACAGATATTCAAGAAATGCCACTGAAGAACCTGGTATGATGGAGGAAGGATGCTGTAAGGCAGGTGGCAGCAGGGGGAGACAATGAGGCGAGGTGCTATGGGGGCGCCTGACGACACCCTACCTATGAGCGACTTGATGCTCTCCAGCATGAGGTGGCTGGTGATGCTGCCTGAAAGGTCCTGGCCCAGCTCAGTGATCAGCTTAGCATAGCCCTCATTCTCCTCCCGTAACAGGTTGAACTTCTGCTGCTTGTAGCTGTGGCGGATGGGGCAGGAAAAACAGAAGGTTTAGGCACACAGGCAGTCATAAATCGCAAGCGTGTGGCACGGGGGGCAATAATATCTCAGGTAACTCCATTGGAAACTTGACACATTCCACCTCAGGGAAGCACACTGTGTTCAAGAAGGACGACAGGAAAAGTACAGCTTAGTACTCAAGGATTTGTCTACCGCATTCTGCAAAAGGGAAAACCAATTTTCTATGAAGTGTATTCATCAACTGCTGCCCCCCCCCCAGAAAGTCCAGGAGTTCAAATCAATGAAGCAGTAAAAGAAGCTTTCAAGACTTTGTGAAGTTCAAAGAAACAGGCTTCACACAAAAACATAAGTCAGAACAGGTTTTGGAGACCCATGTGCTTGAAGCTCAAATGATCCATAGCTTCTGCACCCAGGTCTGCATAGCATGTTCTAAAGCTGCCAGCCCGCAAAAGGTCCAAACACGACAAGGCTACGTCAAGCAAAAGCACGGCATTGTGATCGTTCACACTTGGAATGACACTCTCAGGCAGCCAAGACGAGAAATGAGGTAAACAGATGTTCTGACCGGAGATGGTCATCTCCTGACACACCCCTCCCCCTACCACCACCCAATCCCACAACAGCAGCACACTCACAACAGCTTGGTCTTGATCTTCACGATCTTCTGGTTGAACTGCTGGGCTTGCTTGATGAGGCCTAGGGTCTCCAGGGTCTCCGGATCCAGTCGCTCCTTCAGGACAGCGTCTGACACGAAGAACTGAGGCATGAAGGGGAGAGCGGAATGAGCGAGGGGGGGGGGGGGGGGGGGGGATTTGCATGCCCCCCAAAAGGC
>JABFDZ020000002.1:23202447-23213157 GCA_019775955.2 Pollimyrus isidori
CCCCCCCCCCCCCCCCCCCCCCCCCCCCCCCCCCCCCCCCCCCCCCCCCCCCCCCACGCGCAGGCCCGCCTAAAGGCCACGGCCTTGGAGGGTGGCTGAGGAGCTTGCAGATGCCGTGTAACTGCAGCGCCCCAGCACACGTGGCACAAGCTAATGTAGAAGTGGAGTACCAAAAAAAAGTTAAATCTCACAAACGGAAGTTGAGATCTAACGACTGCATACTGCCACCCAGCCAAATCAAACCAAATCAGTTTCCGTTCGTGCTTCCCCCCCCATGTTCAAATCCCAAGCTACACAACTTGACATGGACATAAGCCATAGGTAATTATTCCGCTCTCTGACTAAATACAAAAAGGGTAAAAAACTACTTTGTTTAAAATGTTAAACAAGCTGCAATTGCATTCTAAAAGGGTGGACTTCTCAGCCCATCCCTAACTATCACAACATTAAAGCTTCTCTTAAGAACTGTATATTTCATGTCAAAGAGATGCAGCCTTTGTCAGCAGAGAGTGTGTTTCTCTAGAAGGGCAGAATGTAGGTCAATCATACTAACTGAGACAATCTTCAGAGTTTAGAGGACAACAATGCAAGTGTATACATCAATAAGGAAATATTTACATCAAACATAAAGCTAAAAAAAAAACTACTCGAAGTGTCGGCAGAGGTGATTTTATAAATCATTAGCTAGACATTTGTTTGGCTTGAGCAATGCTGCCACCCAGTGGTAAACCAGTATATTGCTACATCCCTGCAGGCTTTCTTAGGTATACAGGCCTTCTCTGCAGCAGATATTTCCTGCTGCAATAGTCAGAAACACCCACACTCACCAAGCAGGCTCCCACTAACTGAGTAAAATGGTCACGTTTGGATTTTTCTTCCAAGCAGCCAGTTTCAATATCTGCATGAAATAGCACAGGAAAAAGATCAGTGCAGATCTTAGAATTACTGAGACGCATCACAACTTACATATACTACGATGTGTTGGAAATAACTAATTTAATCGCTTCGTTTGAAATAATGGTGAAATTTCCATGTAAATTCAAATAAAAGCTATATTTGAAGAGAACTTAGACATGTACCTAATACACAGAAGACATCTGCTAAAATGGATGACATATCTTCTCGCAACTCCTGCAAATAAAACACACACTGGTTATGTCACCATAGACAATACATTAATCTCCAATATATTTTTTTTTAAAAAAAAGCTAGAAAATAATTTTTCTACATTACCGGAAAAACACGGCTCATAAGAACAATGGTGACAATAAGAGTAAAAGCAACAAAGGAATAAGTTGTCACAATATAAAAATTACTGTCTATAAACTAAATACAACATCTAAAAATACTACAACTAGACATTGTTAAAAATACATTATTTTGTTTTTAAGTCTTGAATTCAACACCAGATGTCTTAATAGACATTAGGAATCAGGCTATACCAGGCTAAGAATCATCTGGGAAAAATGTTTCAGAATACCACACACTACAACGGCAGTATTGCATTCAGAAAAACTGAGGCTATCCTTACATGTTGGATTGTTTGTTTACCTTCAACTGCTGGTACCTTCTGGCACATGAATGAACTATTCAGGTTAGAGAAATTGGGCCTTGCGCTGTCAGTAGGCTGTTACCTGCCAGACAGGCCTCTACTAGAACTATAAACCGGATATTTACTTATTCAGACAGAAGCACTGGGTCCATCAAAATGACAGGACGGGTTAAGCAGACCCCCAGCGTGCCACCTGGTCACACGGCACATACCATGACGTCGGCCAGGGCACTAGCGGCCAGTTCCAGCTTCAGGGTCCCGCGGATGACGTGCGAGGAGAGGTCATAGAGGGCAGCCTGGAGCTCTGTGGCAAAGAGAGTAGAAAGTGGAGCAAGCTTACTATGGTACCCTTCATAAATTAACACCTCACTAAGAGACACATGCGCAAAATACACCACCAAACAGGATAAGTATTCAGAGAAACGTTTTCACCACTTAAAAGCCAGAAGGAACTGACATAAGATCCAACCATGAAGGCAGTGGAGAAGGCATTAATTTCTCACTCATTCAAAGCAGAATAACAAGGACTATTTTGATACTAACTCAGACATACTGTAACCTCCCATTCTTGAAAATCTGTGTGCACATTTCATATAAGAACCCTAAAATAAGGTAGGCTTTGGGCACAGGGCAGGAATTTCAGCAGAGGTAATGATGCTGAGTAGGCCTCACTTACTTCATTATGTACTGCTGGCTGCTTTTAATTTCTGTAGTCTGAATATGACCAACATCTTTTACGCATTTTATGATTTTGTAATATATCAAAGGGATGTACCAGGTGTCAGACGGGATGGAGAAAGTAGAGGAATGATCTCTCAGAAAATGCTCAAGCCAGAATATCATACAACTTTTAATAAAGACTAAAATTTACGGAATGATGTTACCACTCCACACCTTGGTATGGTGTGCTGACACAAATCAAAACAAATTAATGTTAACTACATACACAGGACAGTTCTTTACACTTAGTTATCATAAAAAATATCTAAAACAACCATACCACCACAAACAGTTTTGGAAGTGAGCACAACAGCGACATTAAAGTTATAAATCACGACAAAACAATACCACCACTTCCAATAAAAGGGATTAACTAATAAATAGTACTTCAGAGTTCTACTGTAAAATATTAACGCAAAGAATAATTTAAAAATATTGTTCAGAAAACTTCCTACATTATGAGATGGGACCCAGAGGATGACCTTATTTTCAAACAACGTAAGATAAGGCAGAGTAAAAAAAATGCATTTTAAGACTCAAAATATCAACCCTGGATCATAGGGTGTGGTCTTATCGTCTCTAAACACCGAGATCCCCTTGAGAAAATAGGCCTTACGACATGTGAGAAACCACATACCCCTGTTGCACCGTGCTGCAACTCCAGTTACCTAGAAACCACTAAAGAAACATAGAATCCTTCGAGATCAAGACAGCTCATCTCTTAATATTTTGTACCCAGATCTAAAAAAAGTAGCTTAAGGTGCCATTTTTTAAAATACATGCCCGTTTTATGTAAGCCAATGTGATAACTTTATGTAGCAGTGTATCTTTTCATATAAAGATTACAATTATTTTTTTAATGATCACGCTATATATAGATGGAACATATTCTATGGTTTCTACAATGCTTTCTCCACAAGTTGCAAAAACTAGTCACATGCATGGCAAATGAAATAATATATATTTTTTAAAAATCTATTTTTCAAAGAATGTGACAAAAGAAATTCAAAAGACAAATGTACCAGAGTTATTTAAAAGGTTGATCGATTAAAGGGGAGTTCACTGTCATTTTCAACTTTTAATTTCCTGTGTTGCTGGCTAAAAACTAGTCTGAAATATGCTACATAAACGCAATGTCTGGAATTATAAAAAGGGGAAAATGGTTTAAAATCCAGGAGTTACACACATAATGTACAGAGGAGTAGTGCAACAAGGAATTAAAACTACAAATTTCTTGTGTGAGAGCAAATAATTTAACCACAAATATCTGAAAAGTCCAGTAACCTCTTACCTTTCTGTGACACATCATCAGGTCTATCTGACAGATTCCGACATAGCTGTAGACTGAAGAAAACAAAATGATAAATGCTTAAAGAACTTCTTGTTGGTCTACACACACTAAAGGTCATTATAGAAGAGTATTGCATAAATCATCAGATGTAAAAATAACAATGCTGGTGCAAAATAAGCTTTTGATTCTGATTGTGATTTCAGGAGAATAATGTTATACATCCAAAAGGAATCCCAGGTAAAACACCACACTTAAAAGTGACTACCAATTATTTTCTAAAAGTTTAAGAAATTTAATTCTAGTGAAAATTCTTATTTTGTGATACAAATACCTCTGTAAAGTGTGAAGAATTCCATAATTCCATCCTGAAAATTAATATTGGTAGGAAGACTCGAAGGAATTCCATCAAGCAACTTACGCCCCGGTACATTTACACATTCCACAAAAACAAAAATTTCAAAGGTCGACAGAAAACTACGCGCGTTATATACCACCCTGATTTTCCAAGGGTTTTGTATCATCCGAAAGCATTTAGTGGAAATCGCTGTCGGTGGTATAATGCGAGTAAAAGACGGCCTGATTCCATTTAATTTTGGCTGTGCCACTGCAGAAATATATGAGTGCTAATAGATGGAGAATAAGTAAAGGCCATGGATATATTGGTACCACCACACAAGTTAGAGAATACTCCACCGGGACAATATGGACTACAGCAGATGGGCGGCAGAAAATTAATTTGAGTGTAATTTAGTGTCTCTTACAGGATGTGTTAAGAAAATACCGAGTATATGTCTGCTATTAAAGCAAAGTGCTTAGATTTTACGGTCTTAAATCTCACTCTGGAACCCCAATGCCTTGTTTAAATGCCTCGGACGGGCTACGTATTCCGGTCAAGGCTCGGTCCGCGCAGCTAGCCGGCCGGCTAACTTGGGTTTTTCCATCATTCCCATCGTAACCAGCAACAGACGCTACCAGAGGGAGACATACCGAGTTAAAAGACAATAAACAATGTTATCTGGACACATCTGTCCGCGTCGACGGAAAGAAAGTGTGCGCCACGACCAGCGAAAACCTCCGGGGAGGTTATCGAGCGCGGCTCATATGCTACACGCTAGTTTGCCATCCCGTGTCTGTTACGCTAATTTCTTCGGTAGAATATTTTGGGTTGTGTAAGAGTAACCGGTTGGATTACAATTTCTCATTTTAAAACATAAATCGGGGTATTACTGTACTGCTCCGGTGAAGCTGGTCAAATGGACACAATGCAGAAAGTACTACTAGAAATCAGTCAGTCGAAAACTTGACGAGGCGAACCGAACACGCAGGAACAACTTTCACAAAACTAGGCGCATAACGCTCCCGTTGTCTCGGATCGTATATCGGAGGATCACTTACAACTCGCTTTTTCCCGATTTTTCCCAGTTTTTGATCCAGTCAGTAGGGAGGACCAATGCCGCCATCTTCCCCACCATACCGCACATGTAGCCCGGATGTTTAGCAGAACACACCGGGTCAAAGGACGCCAGTTAGCGGTGCATGGCGGGACGCGCGTGTACGTGCGTGTCAGGGCGCGCGCGGGTCCGCTACCTGCCCGAGTGCATTGAGGCGCGTGCTGAACATAAATACAATTAATTTTAATTATGATTATATGCATTGTATCATTCGCAGTTTATGATTAATAAGGGTAATTTCGCCGGGGGGTCTTTTTGCGCGGGACCTCCTAAAGCCCGTATGCACGGTCTTTTGCTTCCTGTCAGCGGAAAAGCCCGACTAACGACGTCGTCGAAGATAAAAGTAGATTTCATATTCACGATGCACTGTTCTACGAAAAGGCGATGATAGTACGTAGACTTGTCACGCTTTAAACTTAGACTTTTGTGAAACTCGTCAAGTTGTATTGGTTTACTTTCAGTGATTTTCTGTTTGAAGCCAGTTTGCCAGTAATGAATAATTTAAGTATGGGTTTTTGTACGTCGGGGTCATTTAATATCATCGAATGGCTGTTGGGCAAAAGAAAAATGTTTATGTTGTAACCGTAAGTTTTGAGCATTAATAGCATTTTAAGTGTTCCCCATATGCGCCGAACTTTCTTCCCGCCCCATGCACTGCAGTGGTAGTTCTTGCAAATGGGGCCTTGACCTTAATTGCAGGGTTGCCAGCTTTGGTCAGCAGGCAAGCGTGAGTTTTCCAATTCGAAACAAGTCTGCACACGCATTCACATGTTTGTAACAGTTTCATTACCTTGTAAATAGTCTTTATGGTATTAAACTGTCCCAATGCTTTTGGTGTAGCTAACTTTAGGTTCATGATGGAATAATATAGATTTTATAGTAAGATTTCCTATGTCAGGTTGAAAGATACTCCAATAAAGGGTGCAGAAGGGAGGAATGAAATAATGTAACATCAGCATTGATTTCTAGGTTCTTTGAAGTTGGAGTGACAGTAAAATTTAACTAAACATTGGCAACCACTGTTTTCAGTCAAAATATCTGCTGTTGATTTTAACTGTTTTTAACTTAATAGTGTTTTTTATTTTGTTATATAATCATCCAGTATTTCTAAATGTTGTTGCTCAATCTGTAAGGGGGGATTTGTCAGGAATGTTTATATTAAAGCCAAAACTGTTATATTGCGAAATGTTTTTAAATATAATTTAAGTGATCCCTGCCCAGTGTTTCCTGGGATAGGCTCCAAACTCACTGTGGCCCTGTATTAGCTAAGCAGTTTTGGAATACGGACAGGTCATTCAAGTATATTCTCTGTATTCATGAACGAAATCCCAGGTAGGTAGGTGGGTGGGGAGTACCTCATCTGAAAGCCAAGTGGAGCATGCAAGTTATGCAGCGTGAGAGCAAGAGTGAAAATATAGCAAGGTTGGGGGAGGGAAGACATTCACACAGTGCTTTGAAAATTAATTTCAACAACACTGATATAGATGTTAGAAACATGATACAACTGAAAATGTTGTGCTTCATAATTACTTTTAGCATCCATTTGCCATTACAGGAACAGTGAACATACCGCATCGATCAGAGTTATTCATCTTTACTAGCAAGAGGGCCAAATAACCTTTTGAAAACATCACTATCTTTTGTTTCGCTTTAATTTTTATAAATACACATTTTATACTGCAGCCAGTCCATTCGATAAATGTTATGTGTTTTTCTGTCAAATCCATAAAGGAGACAACATGAATAATAGAATTTGTCAGGCTAAAGAAGAGGACTTTATAGTAACATGAACAGCAGTCACATGGAGTTAAAGTGCCTGTAACGGGTCCATATGCATAAATGTGAAATAGAAACGGCTAATTTTCTAATAGCAGGGAAGCAATGTTAGAATTGGAGTGGTTTGAATGGTAATGGGTATTCTGGTTTACATGCCTGTCAGTAGTAAGTCAGAACTATTGTATCCTTTAAAAAAATAATTTATGTAATTTATACTAGAGACTTGGATTTGCTCTAAATCTGTCTCATATGTACTTGGGTACATTCAGGCACACCCAAGCATGTCCCGGGCAGAAGAACGTTGCACATGAGCCACTGGTTGATCCAAAGAAAATATTTCTTCCACATTTGCACATCAAACTTGGGCTAATGAAAAACTTTGTTGCCTTAAAGTTTTTCAATAAGCAAGGCAAAGCCTTTGCGCGCTTGCAGCAGATATTTCTATGTATCAGTGATGTCAAGGTGAAAGAAGGCGTCTTTATTGGTCTACATATCCATGAAGTAATGAGGGACAGTCATTTTGTTGACCTTCTGCAGCGTGTTGAACGCGTCGCATGGATTACTTTCAACCACGTCGTTTCTAACTTTCTGCGTAACTACAAGGCACCAAACTACATCGAACAGATTGAAAGTCTGCTGCAGGGATACAAATCAATGAACTGCAACATGTCAGTGAAGTTGCACTTCCTCCGTTCTCACTTGGATTTCTTCCCAGCCAACCTCAGTGCGGTCACTGATGAACATGGAGAAAGGTTGCACCAAGAAATTGCAAACATGGAGAAACATTACCAGGGAAAGTGGAGTCTGTCTCTGTCTATGCTTGGGGGGGGTGTTGTTGGACCCATACATACATGATAGGCCAATACATGAAGGCCCAGACAGTGACTACAAATGAAAATCTGCAGCAAACCATTTCTAATCTTCTCTTGTGTTGCTTATATTGCTATATCATACCATAAGGCCTATGCCACTTCTTAGGTTTGCACAATTAGCAAGACCTTTGCTGGCTGTTAACCAACCTCTGGACTCAAAACACAACACTAGTATATCTTTTACTTACTGCAAGGGAAGCCCTACTTCGGGGGGGCACTTCCCTTGCAACTCTTTTTATTAGCACTCTAAGATATGCAACCGTAAGCAAATCACACGGTACAACTTGATTTCCTTTGATGCCATATAAAGTAGAATAACATATATTTCCTGATATTAGTAGTTGCTAAGCGGAATAAACTAATCCAAATGGCAAGAACGTGCAGTTTCAATATAGCTGTATCGAAATAGTACCACAGACTTCTAGTAAATCTATTTCGACTTTGTTCCACACACATAAAGATACAAAGATAAATGACAATAAAATAATTTCCAACACCACTGAAGACATTATAATGTTAAATGCATAATTGCAGTTTTCTTTAAAACCCTACCTGATTCAAAAATTTCAAATAAATATTCAGCATGTTAAAATCTATTGGTTTCACCTAAAATCATGGAAGAAACAAAAAATTCCCTAAAATTTGTTGCCCAGTGTTATAATACCACCAACAGCTGTTCCAAGCAGACATATTGAACGTACATTTAAAGCAGGCTGCAGACTGCACAGAGACTCTGCCTCTCTGGGAGGGTCTTTTTACACCCAGTCATCTTATGGACCTGTTTAGCCAGGTGTTTTAGCATTACACGTTTCCAGTCTTTTGTTGTCTCTGTCCAAATTTTTTTAAACATCTTTGTTTATTGCAGAATTTCAGAGTATACATGAAGAGCTTGTTCGTTTTTAAGCATGCAGTCAAGCCTCTACATTTACACATTTTTCCAAGCTAGAATTTAAGTTCAGTGAAGAATTCACATCCAATCCACTTGTTCCATTGTGATCAACGGATGAGTACGCGCACATGTGGCTTTGAGTTACACCTCTACATTCAGAGGATATAAAGTCATGCGTACCAAATATGGTGAAATTCTTACTGGCATGTTAACCCACACAGCAACAGATACGAAGAGAGCAATTAATAGCGCCACAGTAGACAATCTTACAATAATATGCATGCAAAATATGAATCGGTGATTGTTGCACGGTCTTATGACCTTTGTCAAGTGAGCTTTATTCGCCAATTGTACAGAGTACACTGGATCTTATTTTCCATCTCATTTTCTTCACGGAATGACATTACCAAATTGACACTCCAGCAGCAGGATCAGTGTGCAGATTACAGTATTTTACCAATACAACAATAGATAAACACAGCCATATAATATTTATTCAGTGTAAACAGTAATAGACAGATGCTTGTGGAAGAACACAGCAACTCAATAGTCATGTATAGTTTAGCGGCACAGTGCAATAGAGTGCATGATAGTATTCACTCATTTAGCTTAGGCTTTGTATGGCCTGAGGATAGGAATCTGACAATATCTCCCCCCAGATGCAAGTAGGAAAAATTGCAACGATTTCTGTCTTTCAGAGTTTTCTACTCCGCTACAGCAACAAGAGGCATAGATCCTATTTGTGGCACTTCAGACCGGGACACCACTAGTGAAGACACTTTCTGCAGTGCTCTGGGTAAAAACTATCCCAGATCCTTGATGTCTGAGTGTTTCTGGGCTTGGACCACTTGCTAGAGGAGACATAATGTCATCTGCCTTTCGGGAGCAGCGTGTCGTGCAAATATCCTGGATTGCTGAGAGCAATGTGAGAGTGATGATTTGTACTGCTTTCACTCCTCGTTGTAGTGCTTTGCAGTGCTATCATGAGAAGTTGCTGTACCAGGATGTTCTACATCCCTTGAGGATGGACTTCTAAGCCTACATGTAGAAGTTCCTGAGGACTAGAAGTGACTTTCAGACCTCCCTCAGATGTATGAGGAAGTAATGGTGCAGCATACTGTGCCCACTTAGTGGGGAATATATAGGAAGATCAACATAGTGCAGTGTTTCGGGGACCCACAAATGGTCCACATTTTTGCTCCCTCTTAGCTCCCTGCCAGACAGTCCACATTTTTTCTCCCTCTCAGCTATCTGCCAGACAGTCCAAATTTTTTCGCCCTCTCAGCTACTTGCAAGGCAGTCCACATTTTTGCTCCCTCTCAGCTGCCTGCCAGACAATTCATTTTGCTCCCTTCCTGCTCCCAGCAAAATTGTGGTCTGCAGGTCCCTGAGGACCGGAAACACAGAGGAATTGTGAGAGAAAACACATACACATGGTTTCTGCTTTGAACCCTTGACCAAAAGAACTGTAATTGCATATTTTATGTGGTCACATTGCTATAGAATCTGTCACATGTTGTATACTGAAGTTGGTGGTGGTACTGGAGTACCTATCCCATGCTAACATGATATATTTGCCAACTCAAAGGCACCATGCATGCTATTACAGTTGAGCTCAGGTGCATCCAATTTCATTTCATCATCTTTGCAACAGGAGGAGGTATGGTGGTACCATGTTTAGCACCACCATGGTGCGTGTGTGGAGTGTGCATATTCTTCCCATGCAGTCATGGGCGTTCCTGCAGCTACTCGGCTTCCCAAAAATACCCTGGTGACTTGGACTTACAAAATTGTCTGTAAGTGTGCCCTGTGATGGGCCCCATCTTGGGCTGTTTCCTGCCCTCACGAGCCTGAATAAGACAAGTGGTCACAGAAAATGGATCTGGATCTTTGAGATGTCTAAACGTTTACTGTAGTCCCCTTGTGACAAATTCACTTTATTGAACATGATCATTGTCCAATGAAAGAAGCTGGAATGCTTAACCATCCAGCCAATTGGGCATTTGGGTAATGAGGTCTAGTGGCAGCATTGACCAATGGCGCTTTTCCACTGCATAGTACGGCACGGTACGGTTCAGTACAGCTCACTTTTGGGGGGTTTTCCACTGGGAACAGTACCTGGTACCTGGTCCTTTTTTTAGTACCACCTCAGCCGAGGT
>JABFDZ020000002.1:23247547-23270832 GCA_019775955.2 Pollimyrus isidori
TTTTAGGGTCGTCCTTCAATTTTTCAAAATGATCCCACACTTTGGACTTTTTTCCTGACATAATTATTAGCATCAGCTAGACACCTCTCCCACAAGTGCGGTTTGATATACCGCGTGGCACGGAATCGCGTTGATCTCTCGTTGCTTTGATGTCATACACTGACTGCGCAACCCGATTGCGTAATTTCACGTGATTTTTTTGGCGACTAACCGACTAATGAAAATGTATTCGACCAACCCCTCTTCATATCGACTAACGTTTAGTCGACTATTTGGGGGCAGCCCTACAAAGAAGCAAGAACACCATCTTTTTATTAACCTATATCAAACACCTGTAAACGCACAGCAGTTATGAACTACTAAATTCTATTATGAGGGCACTTGAAAGTGTAATAAAGAACTACAACTCCCTTACTACAGTAGCAGAGCCTTTTTCATGTTACTTCTCAAATTAATCTTTTAAAGAGACACCTAATTACTTCACCATTACATTTTGAGACTATAAAAGCACTTTGTTTGAAAGTAAAACACTGAGCCAAAATCAAAATTAATCCACCTGTAATACTGCTTTGTGTGGGAAGTAGGGCTGGGTGGTGAATAGAAGATAATTTGACAAAACACATTTTTATATGCAAAATGGCTTAATGATGTATTTATATACCAATTTAATTTAGTTATTGTACATGTAGACAATACGGTTTGCCGTAAAAAGGCAGGAAGAACAAAGCAGGCAGTGCCAGAAAAAGTAACATGGTGTACATGCAGAGTAGAAAATGTAACGTGAAGTCAATTCAGACAGGTGGTATGGATCAGGGATTGTATAGCGAGACACTCTGCAATGCCCCACCCACCAAAAAGGCCAGATAGTGAAATGCAAAGGAAAATGCAGAGCAGAGGGAAAGAAATATTGCAAAGCTCAACGCATGTATGGTAAAGAAAAAATGAATGCCAGAAAAACAGAAAGAAAAACTACCTAAAAAACAAATCTCAAAAAATTAGGCAGAGAAAAAAAAATCTAATACCTTTACTGTGGTTTACAGTAAACACCACAGGACTAGATGGCTGTCATTTCACTCCATACATTTGAATAACATGGATGGATGGATATTTCAGCTTTTCCGCCCCTTGTCCCTTCTGTGGTTCATGTGAAACAGGTCAGCAGAGGAATAGACAGTACCAATAAAAATGTTATACAATGTGTTATTTTGAATATACCTGGTCTAATTGTCAAATACTTGACATATTTGTTTAGGTTTCAGGTACTTTAGGTTTTTAGTCAATCTGTATTGTTTCTAAGAGTTTTTTAACATGTTAAATTATGTCCAGCAGAGATACCATTTTTGTGTTTCCCATTGAAAAAAAATTGATGTGAATATATAAAATTCATTTGGACTTTCTGTCCCAACTGTTGAAAGTACATTACAGAAATTTTGACATTGAAATAAGTCGAATATCAGCACAGTGACCTAAAATATCAAAATATTGTTTTTGTAGCCATTTCAACCAGCCCTAGCAGGAAGGATACATTTAAAGCTCATTTACAAATTAGCCGCATACATTTCCATAACATACGTGAATCACAAACAGTATTAATTCAGATAGTCTTCCTATTAATGATTATTTAAACATACACTTCATCTTAACAATAGAAAACCACAGCTAAGGGAAATGTCTGTGAAAAGTCGGCAGCACTGCCGTGAAGCAGCATCTAAATCTTGTTCGGTTGGGACATTACACTCATCCTCTGCTTTTACATTCTATACCCAGCTCTCCATTTACAGGTGAGAGTAAGTTCTATGGGGTCACACAGCAGACTCAGTTGGCACACAGCACTTCTACAGTAGATGCATTTATAGGCCTTGCTCAAGGCCCCAGTGATGATGTGATTAAACTGCTGGCTACAAAATTTGAACCCTCGACCTTCTGGATATGGACATGGTCCAACTTCCTGTGCCACAGTTAATAACAATAATAAAAAAAACATTACACAGCTTAGCAATTTCGCTACATCATGTTTTCACTCAGATAAAGTTTATTTGGTTTGTATGGGCAAAGCAGTTTATTTTCTTAAATGCAAAATGAAGATCAAACCATGGTGAATAAGCATCATGCAAAATGTATTAGTGTCTAATTACTAGATCTGAAGCATCATCACAAATGAGAAAACTGGATGACAAAACCCACACACACTACAGATGACCGAGGTAGGATTTTAATGACGAAGTATAACTCAAAATTCTCATCTTCATTTTTTGCAAGAGAAAACAAATATTTATTTACATACTATCAAAATAACAACATTTGGCATTTCCAAGATCCATAAAAAAATCAACCTTGTCAATTGTGTGGTTAATAGATCTCAAAAGATATTCAGAAGAGATCAGTGATACTAACCTGCCTCAGAATTCAATCTCAACATATTAAGTGCGTTGAGCTATATTCATTCTGTGCTTAAAAAAGCTTTTTTAAATGGTGAATAAGTTAAAGACCAATATACTGCTTTTTCCATAATAGTCCCAACCAGGTTCTGTTCATTAAACATACTGTATACACAAACAACTGTTGCTTTAATCATGAACCAGTGATGAAACGAAAGGTTTTACTTAATATAGATTATATGCAATGCATAAATGGTCGGATAATGGATAGATAAAATTGAACACAATTACATGTGGCTCTACAACATTCATTGTGGTAAAGTGATGTGACAGCTTATTTCTCCACTCTGCTTCAGTAAACAATGGGCGGTGACAACCTTGAACAGTGGATGGCGTTTAGTACAGAAACAGAGAAGTAAAATTCTGCGCTCTGCATCAGCGCGTCTGTCACGCCTTCCTGGCTGTTCATTGGTCTTTGCTCCCCCTGTTTCCAAGAGACTTTAGCCAAAGCAGGAAGGAAGTACTGCCTTCCAACTCCAAATAAGGCAGCGCCCCGTCCGTGCTGCTCCTTCGTTTTAACCAATCACAGGAAACTTAACATATGCAGACGTAAACAAGCCAAAACAGCAGGACCAGAAAACACGGCCATAACTGCTGAAATGACGCATCTGAAATACTATGGGAATTTTTATATCTGCTCAGCTTTCTGTCTCGGAAAATATGTTTTAAAAGAAAAGGAAACTTATTCACTGCGTACCAAGGATGCGCATAAAAATAAACGCGGCCGATTAAAATCCCGGGCAAGAAAGTTACAGTAGCGCCACCCAACCCCCTTTCATTAAAGATGACTGTTTGCAAGCGCATTACAGGGTGTGGCTAAAACGAAATAGTGAAGATGTATATATATATTAAAAAGATTGAAGTCATAGTGGAAACACGTCAAAGTACGACAAGAAAGCGTAATATGTTGTCCTACCGAGATGTAGTATACGTACTGTATACGGAATTAGATCCAGAGAGCGTCTTGTGGTTACTAAACTTAATTTCAAAATTGATCAACATTCTTTCATCTTTATTTTACGTGGTTCACTTTTCCTCGTTGTCTTTGGATTTCATAAGGGTACACTTAAAAGCTAAAAAACAGAAAATTCCCTACTCTGAATCTTCTCACAACTAGCTCAATCTCCGATTTTATAAGGAAAGATGCCCATCCAAGTCCTTCAGAGACATTCATCTTCCCCTTTGTAATTGCTTTAGAAAATACAGTGGTAAACAGACTAATACGTGGTATACACGCTTCTCAATGACTATTAAATGCTGGTGAGCGTGGTACAACTGGAAAACAGCGCTCGAAACACGCAAAAACACAAAGCCTGCTAAAAATCAAAAATGGAAACGTATACACTTAGCGGTAGCAGTGAGCTTAGAAAATAAAAGCTTATAGGGGAGACCTTGACCTAGATCATGCACGCTATTACAATAATTGCACGTACATTTATTATGTTGCAACTGACTTATGAGACCAAAGAACTAAAATCTTTCTTGATAATTTATAACAAATGACTAGTGCCTTGGGCAATATAGATAGTTAACTTGTCTAAAAGTGGCGCCAAAAATCTTCATGGCTTACACACATCACGGCGGAAAACGGCGCTGGCAGGCAAGCGAGCTGACAAATGCGGGATAAAGTTATTGATACACAGCAGCCGAACTCACAAAGGCATCCCCGTTAAACCCAGATTAAATGTCAAATACCCGCTTTAAGGCCTAAACCGGTGCACCGACTAGCTAATCGAGGCGAAGCGCCCCACGTAGCTACACGATCGTGGAGAGAACTATCAGAAGGTGCAAAGCCCGGTCTCCCACTCCAGCAGAATCTTAAATACCCCCGCTAACCCACACCGTATACAGGATAAGGAGCTTCCCGATGTGGAGGAGCAGTTCCCGATTCACCTGGAGCTGCATGTTAAGCTTGAGGGCAGAGCAGCGGGCCGGTGAGGGCAGGGACGCAGTAGGCACGGTGCCCGGGCGGCCGGTGGCTCAGCCCGCCGCCTATGTATGCGCTCACTAAGGGCTAAATCTTCGCTCCCGCCCGCAGTCACTCACTCCATCGACGATTACCTCGAGTATCACAAGATTATACTTCGTGAGTTTCACTCGCGATAATAAAACTAAAATCTATCCGAAAGTAAAAAAGCCAGGAAAAAACAATCGGGGGAGAGAAAAAAATCTCCATTTTGAAGCCTGCCCAGCAGCTGTTCTCTGGATTCTCCATCTTGGCTCGCTGTTAAAACGCGACATTTCCTTATTTGTATATCGACGCGTCAATCGCCGCTTAAAAGTAAATCGGCAGGAATCCAAAAAAGCATCTTAAAAATCCAGCAGATTCGACTTTCGACAGGAAGCGACTTGGAGAGCACGATCCCGTTTTCGAAAAACATCTCGTCCTTGTCCTCCATCTTGACTTGGAGTTAGTTCCAATAACTCCGCGCTGTCACGTTTGAAACATTTCCGACATCATTAGAAGGATAACAAATGACTTTCTTCTCAGAATTAAAGCCTCGCCGCGACCGCCGAGCCCTGAAACGGCCCTAATCACACACATTTTAAACGTGACAGTGAAAGGCTGCGGCATCTTTGCGCGCATATCGCTTCGCCTCGTCCGCTTTCCTGACACCGAAACACGAACCCCCGACACACTGCTAGCGGCTAGCATGCTAGCAGCCAACAAAACACCAAACCAACAAACTTCCAGAACCTTCTCCGCCATTTTACAACTTACCTCGTCGTCGATGGCAGCCGCGGCGCACTCCCAGCCGTCGCGCGTTTAAAAAAGGTTTCGACAGCCAACGTCCTAATTCTTCGTAGCTATTTCACAGACGAGTTTGAAAGTGGCGGTCAGAGGCCGTTTTGGACTCTCTTTACCCCGCTTGCTCCGTTCGGTTTGTTGTTTCGATGATTGAGGAGAAGGGAGAGTCGCGCTGCAGAGGCGCCACCTGGTGGTCAGAAGGATCGCGGCTTGCGCTCTGGTGACTGTCTGACATCTAGCGGAGACGATGCGCTTTCAGTTTACAGTAAAAGCTCCGTCTCAGCCATGTTTGAAACCCCGCGGCTTGCGTACGTGCTTCACATTTTTTCCCAGAAGTACTGCCGCTACAGCAGGACGTTAGCAAATATTGTCGTGCTTGCCCTGCGCACTTCCAGGTGTTTGCCCAGTATTTCAGATAGAAACATTAAATTAGGACTGTGCATATGTTTGGAGTTCCATATCCACTACAATCACCCAGGTTTTTTTTACATGCGCAGATGTGGAGATATTGTTCTGTTGTGAAAATGTATGGCGAATAATAGTCATAAACCGAATGAATGCCCAATTCAGTGTTTCACACATTATCGATGCCGAAACAAGTTAACTCACTCAGGCTGTTTATTACTTCTATGATTTTTCTATTATGTTTTATAGCAGTCCTTTAAAATACTGTGTAGAACCTAATACTATCGTAAGTATTATGCGTGCCCCGGTTTATCTTGTCACTACGTTGTTCTTTGACCTCAGACCATTGTTTATACTATTAAGATATTTTGCCACTTTTAAGCTTTTTGACGCTATCGATTTAAGAAGAAACACTATATACACAGGTCATGCAGATTTCACCACACCCACTGAAATGTCCCTCGCAGTCAAATCAATGCATAGCTATTTGTTTGGCCTTTGTCTGCATTAACACATCTAATTATTCTTTAACATCAGTAGTTAACATTGGTTAAATCATTGTTCGCGTACTCAGGTACTGTCTGTTTTAGTATGGCGTGTAATCTGTCATCAGTTGTACATGTTTGTACTCTTTCGGCAGAGTAATCTAAATACTTATCTGCTAAAGTTTTATATCATGCGCATTCTACGTCTAAGTGCATTGAGCTCCATCAAGGAACTTGATGCATTGCTTTTAACATGTTAACCGCTCTCACTGGGACTTCTACTGAGGATTTTTCTATCAAGTGAAGAAGTAGGAACTGTATTAAAATATGTTCTGTAGTCAAAAATATAAGAAGTAAATATAACTTCCCAACGGGTCACGCAAATTAGTCACAAATATTTCTCGATTGAATTTAGATTAAATAATCGGATTTAACTAGTTTTGTTGTCCGTTATAATCTATGTAAACTGTGATAAATATTTTGATATGATCAGGATGAAAAGATTAACATAAAAAAATAACTAATACAATAACGAATTTGCTACTACGTGCATCAGCAGCAAATACCGTGACAAATATTCAGAGATCTAACTGTTAGACTGAAAGACATACAGATGGTGGCACTGTAGCACCAAAAAAAAAAAAACCCCACAACATATGCCTCTTTTGGGTTATAACTTCTGTGGCCTATAGACAAAGCTATTCTCTCTATTTATTCCATGATTTCAGGCAAAAAGATATTCCATAGTTCCATATGTTGAGCCACATTGCATTTTTGGCCATTTTGATGTTTAGTAGACATCTCTTAGGTTCTGATTGGCAAAAAAATCATGGTAAATGAAGCCCTTTAGAAACTTTCCATATCTATTATATGCCAATCAATTTAAAATAGAGGAAAACAGATGAATACAGACCGTTTTCCCATTTCCCACAAAATTTAGTGTAAAATTCAGTCACGTGGAGCACAGGGAACAAATACACAACCTTCGAACCATGAGGCTGTAGTGGAAACCACAGAGTTATTTTTCTTATTGATTACAATTGCAGACTTGACGAAAATTACCTCTATATATGCATAATGATCAAATAAAAAAAAAAAAAAGAGGGATTGGCTGGCAGTTAAATTTAAAGAAAAATGGGTGTCGCAGCCCAATTTCTGGAATAAGATATTGCACAGTAGAACATGAACAGATCAATTAAGCCTGATAGCTAAACGCACAGCTAAAATGGCTTCCATTACAGTCTCTCACCAGAGTAATCTCTCTCATCTCTTTGTTCCCTGGTGCCATTTCTGACGTTCACTATCTCCATGCATTCCGTTACCTGGTGCCATTTTCACTTCATTTAAAAATGGCTTGAAATAGACATGGGGGACACTGCTCCCTGGACCTCCTCTTCAGCAGTGCTTCCCATCTCCGCACTGCAGACTCATAGGTCCCCTTTTGTGTCACACACGGTTTTAGACAGAACCATCATGATGGTCTGACCCTTTGTATAGTCACCTCAACAGTGAAACCATGGCCTAATCTCAAACCTTTAGCATAGTTGACCATAATTCCCATACCACTGCTAAAACACCCAAATCCTGCTTCACAGTCCGTCCACCAGCTGCTCGTCTGAGCCCTCATCCCTTTTGGCCAAACCAGTTTACTCTGCAGCTCTCATGCAATGGAATATAATAAGCGAGTACAAAGTCAGAAAAAGGAAAAACTACGACAGGGTACATTTATATTCATATTTAATAGTTAGGAAAAAGGTCCCTGCTCTGGAACTCAGAACCCTCCCCTCTCCAGTTCCCCCTTTACACCACATAAGCAATTACTATACAGATTAAATACACTACCAGCAAAAATGTTAAATGTACAATAATATGATATAAATATATATATATTGTTATGGTATTCTCTCTTTGATCCCTGGGAGGCATTTAAGAATAAAACATTGCTCATTTTATTAAAAATTAGAGAGTTTTTTTTTTTTTAAATTAAAGGCATAATATGGAATTGTTTTACAATCATATACCAGTCAAAATCATACTGAAAAGCATAGATTACACAAAAATAATCTTGATATAACCAGAGAATAATTCCCAGATCTTGAAAATAAAAACTGAGCTTTCACTTACCTCATGCTATTGTAACTCAGTCATCTCATTTTTTAAAATCTTTTTACAGCGCCTCCCCTTAGAAATGGCAGATATTCATACAGTCATTAGCAGCAGCTGGGCAGATTACTGGGACATTTATAAGCAAACAAAACAATGCAAAGATCTCAACTTGTTAAGTAAGGAAAAAGGCAATTGTGACCAGAATGTGCCACATTGCTCACCCCCGGAAAGACGCACAATGAAATCGATATCCCAGTTGGTCTGCACGGTGCAGCAGCACGACATACATCTGAGGAATTTGCATTTTCTTTGTGGCATTTAAATCATGTTACATTTCCCTCACTCATTTACATGTAAAGTATGTAGTTGTATTAACCAGAAAGCTGATTTAACAAAGATGCATCGAAAGGCCAGTTTAAAGATGGATGAAAAACCTTTGATGAAGAGGCTAAGATATATAGGTCTTAATTTTCTGAGTAATCTCTGCACAGCAGATGGGGCACTTGCTTAAGGATTTAGAACAGTTACTGCAGGTAACCAGGTGTCCACAGGGAATGAAAACAACAGAAATGTCACTGTCCATGCACACTTTGCACTGTTTCTCCCTTTGCAGCTTCCGTAACTTCTCCAGGGGATCTTCATCTGATATAAAACACAGAAGACACACCCAACAAATGGTAGGTAGTTACTTTCAATTTGCCTTGGAAAGCACTGATAATATCACACTCATGCTAGGCTATCTAGCAAACTACAGGGAACCAAGAGTCAAAGATATCTGGCTGATTATTCATTATGCCAGTTGGAAAGTTTTGATTCCCTGCGGCAGAAATAGTATATTTAGAAAAATGCAAGCATTGGTGAGGAAGTGAGTTATTTATTTACAGTGTGTTTGAATATGAAGGGCTCTTTATAGAATGGAAGCAATGAATAAGGCTGGTGACTGAAAGGTGATAAAGACCTTATAAACATCACAATCATTATTAATACCCAATAAGATGTTTGTCCCCATCCCAATGGAACAAAAAGTAGCTAGCTCCAATAGGTTTGTTGTTCTTGGTTGAAGGACATTATATTTGTTAATTGTATTTTCTGACAAAGACCATGGATGTGACTTACCACCGTTTGCCAGTGGCTCCTCCACAGAACCCTCAGCAGAACTTTTCAGAACATCCTCCACCAGGAGCTCCACCTTAGTGTATCCCTCGCCTGTGCTGCGCATCTTTTCCAGTATGGTGCTTTCCACCTTTGTGGGGTCCAAGCCCATCTCTACAGCCTGCTGTGCCATCTTAAACTGCATGACGTTCTGACCTGTAGGAAAAGGATAACACACATTCTTTTTCATGGGTATTAATATCCATGGTACTCCATTTAAAAAGATAATAAAAACTGTGGAATATTTATGGGATTTCCTTGGGTATTTACCTGTTTCTAGTTTGGAAAATCCATTTTCAGGACTGGTATTCTGTAAAATATTAATGACTCATGAGGCATTTTTCATTTTCCAATTATTTAAAGTTTCACATATTCACCAGTCTCTACCGATTGTACTGTACCATCAAAATCAGTGTTTACCAATGCAATCCTCAGGGGGCCACTGTCGGTCCACTTATTTTCCTCACTTAGAGCTCCCTGCACATTTCAGGGGAGCTGGCAGAAAGCAAAAACGTGGACTGTCTGTGGGTCCCAGAGGACCGGATTGGGAAACATTGACCTAAATAGCAAAGATGCACTTTGGGAACGGCACTGCCACACAGCATGCGGGACTATTGTCTGAGTGTATGCAATGGCCGTCTGGATGCCAGCATTGTGTTTTCTATGCACTTCCCTTTTAGACCCAGAACGCTCTATGCGCAATTAGAAAAACATGCCATTTCCGAGTGAGGTGCGTGACGATGAGATCGGAAGCAGAAGGTACCAGCAGACTCACCTGAGAACTCCTGCTGGTGTCCCCCAGCTGCACACTGTTCACGAACTCCCGGCCCTTCTCCGATAACAGAAAACTGCATCTGTTCGTCGATAAAAAGGTGAGGAACCATGTCACAATATGGGTGGTGCGCAGGTTTGCCCTTTGACCACAGTGCACTTCATGGCGCAGTCAGAGACCGTCAACACCATGCGGCGGTTTGGCCACGTACCCTGGGTAGTGCTTGGCGTGCTCCTCCCAAGGGTCCTCGTCCGGCTGCCAGCTCTTTAGGCCCCCACCGCACTTGAAGCACACCACCCGGTCCAGTGGGCCTGCAGAGAGCAGCACATCAGCAACCTAAAGACGCCATGCTGGCATAGCAGCAGCGCTGACCGACGTTCCTCTAGGTGCGGCACCTCAGGCGAGGCGTATTAAACCTGCCTCGCTATGAGCGACATACTGCATCCCACTGAAGGACCTCAACTTTGAGCATCTGCCAGAGCGCCGCCTCTCGCCGCTACCAACCTGTGCTGTAGAAGCCTGCCCTGGCGAGCAGGACGGGATCCACTGGGTGCTGGACGCCCTGGAAGCTCTGGAGGCGGCCTTCAAAGGTCTCGTTGGAGAGCCTCTGCTGCTCTTGCGCCCTCTCCGGGGGATGCTGGGAAGGCACGTTGCCCACGTCGTGGCCCAAGATGAAGAAGCAGTTGCTGTAATGCTTTTCGTGCTCAGTCCAGGCATCGTCCCCATCATCCCAGTCTGCCAGCATCCCCCCACAGCAGAAGCACTGCACGCGGTCCCTCTCGCCTAGGTAGTAAAAGCCCGCTTGAGCAAGCGCCCGTGCTGTGACTGGGGCGGAGGAGGGCCAGCCTACGAAGGAGCGAAGCCGAGCATCCTCGCCGCACATGTCGCGGACCATGGGGTACTGCGACTCGTCCACCACTTCACCCCTGCGCAGGCGGTATAGCGTGTCTTCAGACTCCTCATCATAGCCGGCGCCGATGAGGGGGGAGGGGCAGGCGCCAGGCCCCGTGCGCAAGCCATGGACGCAGCTAAGGAACTTGCAGTCGGGCGACACCTGCTGGTGGCGGGTCGCAGGCACGTCCCCGCTGTGCCAGCCCTCCACCATCTGCTGACAGCTGAAGCAACGGACGCGGTCGGCCTTGCCGGTGAAGTAGAAGCCAGCACGGGCCAGCCGGTCCACTGGCACCTGGGGGATGCTGGGAAAGCAGTTAAAGGACTGCAGGCGGGTGACAAGCTCAGACCAGTCCGTGCTGCCATCCGCTTCCAGGTCACTGTCATACCCTCGGTCAGCCATGTTGGGGGAAGAATGAATACCTGTGACAGAAGAGTGGCATAGAAGGCATTAAAATAATCAGTTTTAATATCCCTTTGCATTTACTTTCCCAAGATAAACACCATAACTAGTAATTTGGGCAGAGATATTGATGTGCTTTTTAAAATTAAATTCAAAACATTTTTTGTTTTTGAACAGAACATCTCTACTCTGCGTAGTTCAATATAAGTAGATATGGAAAACAATGCTATGTAAAACAATCACATTAAAGCTGTAAAAGTTATATTTCACATTCATTAAGCAAAATGGTTTATTCACCAAGACACATTCTAGTGAGCAAAGTCTAGATCATTATACAGGAGTACTGTGCCTTTAAGGGCTACGCCAAACTGAAGTCACATGTACACCGTGCTTCCCCCATGTGATGGGCGGAGAAAGCTGCCAGTCTGTGCTCCCAATGAGATGCCAGAATAGCTCAGCAGACGCAAAACAATAGGCCGACATTGTTAATTTCTCAGGGTTGGCACAGCTGGTACCCACCTAACAAAGCTATTCCAAGCATAGAGTTTCAGTTCCAAAGAGCAGAGACTGTTTCCTTGCATAGGGTTTTCACTTCCTACCCATCCAATCCCATGTCCCCGTTTTGTATGTGGAGCAGAACGGGTTTAACATGTCAAGTGAATTACTGTGTACATGCTGCTGTTGGCCATCACAACAAACAACTCCACCCATTGCCACCAAAAATAGTTCAATATTAGTCTGAACTTGTGGCCATAAGTGGAAATTAGCGGGAGAACATTTCAAACTGAATTTGAGAAAGGACTAATTTACACAGCGTGTAGTTAAGAGTATGGAATAGTCTTCCTGCTAGTGTAGCAGAAGATAAATCCCTGGGATCCTTTAAATCTAGCTAGATTTGATTTTAACAACTCTGAGCTATTAGTTAAGTTCTCCCCAAACAAGCTTGATGGGCCGATTGCCCCCCAGAAATTTCTTATGTTCTTATGAGGCATCTTGAGGTTTGATGCTCCACAAACTATCACAGAAATCTAGTCACTGAAGTTGTGATTACCTCCATCATTGTCTGGTTCTGCTCTGCTCCAAAAACCAATTGGAGGGCATTATGAAGTCAGCTGAGAATGGCTGCAACCTCCCACCCCTAGCCAAACTTCACAAATCTTTAGCAGACTACTGTATATCACTCCCATTGATCATTTATTTCGACAGTATCCCTTGGGAAAATGTCTTAATGCAATCAAAACTAAAAACCCACAGACTCCAGTTCCTCTCCCAATGGTGCATTTTTGAATGACCAACATCCTGTTCTGGACAGTTCCACATCTCATGCGAGGGGAACTTTGTGGGTTCCATGAACGTCATGAGTTGCACATTATTGGAAAATCTTCTAATAATGCATTGTGATTTTTCACAATGAATATTACAATAAAACCCATCTATGTGATTAAAACAGCAAGGATGAAAATTATTATGATTGGTTCAGGGAGCACACACACAACTCATTTATTGCTTTTTAAATATACACTAGATCCCACCTTACAATTTTTCATTCTAGGAACATTTACTGAATGTTGCGATTAAGGCATGGAAACACTCAACGCTTCCAGTTTTCCCAATGTTCCCAGAATGTTACCCCACTACTAGAACTACTACAACCAAAAATAATAATGCAGAAACAATTAAAGGGCATGGAACAGAAGTAGATAACACTGCTTTGTACCTCAATGGGTTCAAGGGTAGATGCCATGTTCTCAGTGCCAAAAAAGCACTTTTATAAAATATTGTTATGAATTAATATTGTTCAACATTAAAATTATGATAAAAGGATGTTCTATTGTGTGCTATTGTGGTAACATTGACAGACCCTTTGTTATAATGTAAAACATTTATACAATGTTCCATTAATGTCACAGTAAGAACATTTTTCTGCCATCTTTGAGAAGTAACATTGGCTAAAGTTCTTGTAACGTTCCATGTTAGCTGGGATACTCTTGAGAAGGACCAATTATTAAAATTTCAAAACTTTCTAGTTTTGTTTTCTATGACAAAGTAAAAATATTTTAGTGAAACTTAAACCCCCTACAACATAATGTCCAGACCAGATGAAGGCAGGAAAAAGGCTGATTTCAACCTAGCTGTTATGACTTATGTGAGAATAGCATGTGCATAAAATGCGATATGGGTACTGGTATTGCATATTTCCTAGCCTTAAAATAACACATATACTACTTAAATAAAGTTGGCATCGCCAAAGTGTGTCTGTGTGCACATTATGAAGAAACATGACAAGATACAGGTCTCCAGGTTTCACCCTGCCTTATGCTCTGTACCACCTGTCGTAAGCGCCACTGTGACCTAGCACTGCACACGTGGTGCATGACTGTCCATTCCACAAGGAGTAAAAAGACAAGTGTGATTATAATTTACATCAGACTGATTTAAACTAAATGTTTAGTCAAGTTGTAAAGTACAGCGAAACCGCTTCATTGAAATACCTACTATATGACAGATCTATATACGACATGACCTGTGGAAGTGAAAATTATGTCACTGGAAAAAATTCAAAACCATATATATATATATATGAATGAGATAATGGCGCTAGTTAATGAGTTTCAAAGTTTTGCACAAGCCAGCAACACAAAGTAAAAGTCCACTAACCAGGGGGATCGATCTCAGCCTGGATTAAATTGTTGTTCACCACTGCTCTAGCTAAAAAGGAAAATGCATACATCACAGGTCAAATCACAGTCCTGTCATGATGTACTTAGTGTGTAAAACTTGTTATTGATCCAACATATCCCCTGAAACTTGCCTTTATAGTATATTTCAGTGCATCACATAATATAATTAATTCAGGAATACAACTGCAAAGGGGTTTCTGTGGGTAGATCGTACCAATGTCCTGTTTCTAGTCTATATTCTTAAACAAGAAGTTATGTGCTTTAACAGTCTTTTTCTGATCAATAACATTCCATTCCATTGTAGCAGACATTCATCATCACAGAATTAGTGAAAGATGAGGCTGAGCAAACCAAACCATTACAATATTTAGAATTTTGCATACAGCAAAGTGAACGGAAACATAACCCTGGTACCTTAACACGGCACCCAAATCTCTGTGACAGACTTAAAGTCAAAGTATGACAATGGGGGTAATATCTCTGGCAAAAAAACAGCATACAAGTATGCATATATTATAACACTACTTAAAACACATACATCTGACATGGGTCATGCATCAGTCCTACAACGTTCAACAAAGGCAGCCAGGCGAGTTTTAGTTATTTCAGCAACGCAATCCATTCGATTATGACTGAGTATCACCAGCACATTACGAAGAAGGCTTCCAAGTATTCTAAAGTGTTGATGTTTCCTATGATGTCTAAAATATATGGTGCAACCTTCTGATATCAATACATATGTAAATTACATCACCAAAGATGACAGGCAATTGATCTTTACCCACAAAGATTTCCGATGGGATCTCCACAGCAATCGGTAAACACAGAACGTCGCAAACGGACAACGCCTTTATGCGTTAGCACTTAGGAATTCCAAAATGTTACCAAACAATAGTAAACATAGTTAGATAAAATACCTAATCGGCCAGTCTAGCGTTTTACGCATTTCCGAGCTCATACTATTGCATAATATTATAACTTGGGCACGAAATAACGTATTAAATGTTAGTAACAATTAGGGTCCATAACACGTTTGACGTTATGCGATGTAACTACAAGACGTGTTTGTACAGAAAGAACAGCAGAAAACAACTTACAAATAAATGTATCAGTAAATGTGACTCAACTCAGACCACCTGTCATCAGCCTGCTAAGACCACTTCGCGATTATACGTAGTTTAAAGAAGTAAACATTTTGTCGGAAGCGAAATAATTCAAGCGTGTATAAATACTATTTTACCTTACGCTATTGGAAAAGCTACACGCCACACTCTCCGTCTGCCTTACCGTAGAAATGCCTCCCTAAAATGTATGGTGAACCGCACGGCCGAACCTCTTCTTTGCTGATTATATAAAGGTTATTGACCGGATATGACGGAATACGGGGACTTGTAAGGGGGGGGGAGGGGCGGGATTTTACAAGAAAAGCGGTAGTGGCCATGGTGGTGGGATTTCGGTGAATGGGCAGAATTTTGGGAAGATCTCCTTGGTCTAAACTGCTTGGTTTTATATGCATTGGAAACTGCCACTGCGGTCTACATAATTAAACTAAAAATGAAATTGTGTGAGTAAATGGTGTTTGAGTAAACCCTGCAACGGTTTGGCAGCCCATCCTGGGATGTTCCCTGCCTTGCGCCCATAGGATCCGGTCCCCCCACGACCCTGAATAGCACATGCTGTTTCAGAAAATTGATGGAGGGGTCAAATGAAATTTGAATATATCTAAATTATATAAACCCAGATGTTGGATCAAAGCGTGATCGCATTACAACGGCGTATGTGTGCAAAAAAGATATTATTAAATAAGTGTATATTAATCAAGGGCGATTGACATGAATATAAATGTATTTATACATATATATAACTCCTGGTGGTGCGGAAGGGGAAGTTATGAAGAAAGTCCCGCACGATAAAATTTACCGAGGGGGAACCACCACGATATCGGTTTCCTGAGTTTAGGGGAGGTCCCGCACGAAAAAAAAAAATCCGTGCGGGGGCTACGAAACATACACGAAAATACTGTACGGTTCGCTAAATGATGTTACAAAAAACATTGTCAAGAATTTATGACATAAATTTATTTGAAGGGTGTCACTGTGGCAGGATTGCCAACTCTCACGCACCTTTGGCTTTGCATGGTACGCTTTCTGATTAGACAGAAACCACAAATCCATATTATTCCACTATAAACCTAAAGTTAGCTACACCAAAAGCATTGGGACAGTTTCATACCATAAAAACTATTTACAAGGTAATACAAGTGTTACATACATGTGAATGCGTGTGCAGACTTGTTTCAAATTGGAAAACTGACGCTTGCCCACTGACCAAAGCTGGCAGCCCTCCTGAGGCCTAACCTCCAGAGTGGCGATTCCACGTGCTCTGTGGAAATTGTATGTAGCCTCCGATGCGTCACGTGGGTGCCCCCTCACTTTCCCTCTTCTCTAAAGACATTTAATTTGCACCTTTAAATTGTCAATTTTGTGTTATTGTGTACGTTTTGCCTTGTGACTACGTTAGTTGTAAGATAGGTGTATCTTAGGGATATAACTTACCAAAAGCTGCTAATACTTGGCAGAGAACCAGCGCTACAGTGTTAAATTATGTTATTCTTAGTGTTCACATAATATAACTAAGAGCAGTGGATTCCAAAGGGGGGGGGGGGGGCGCAAGTTGATTTCCATGCAGAGGATGTGTATAAATTTAAAAGCGTTTAAAAATATCATGTTTTATCCGTGAAGGTAATAAAGTATCAACGGTAATTCACCAGTTCAAATACATACTCCAATGTATAAATTTATATGTGTATAAACATAGTTGGACGTCGTGAGTTGCTTTCAACTAGTTGACGCTTGTCCGCCTCTCTAAGGTATCAAAGCTGTTCGGCCTGATAATCAGCCGCAGCAAAATCGAGGTGCTCCACCAACCTGTGCCTAACACCAACCTTCCAGCACCAAACATCACCATAGATGGCATTCAGCTTTCAAATATTTAGTCATTCACAAATCTGAGAAGGACCATCTCCCAGGATGTGTCCCTGGACTATGAAACCAACATTCGCATCTGCAAAGCAAGTTAGGTGCTAAGGAGAGTTCCGAACAGAGTTCACTGTTAACAAAGCTGAAGGTGTACAAGGCTTTGGTCCTCCGGACTCTTCTTTATGGCTGTGAGTCTTGGACTCTGTATTGCAGACATATGAAGAACCTGGAAAACAATTGCATGTGTGCGCTTTGATCCATACAGGGAATCAAGTGGCAGCACTGCCTTACCAGCTGGGTGGTGCTATATCATGCTTCTCAAACGTCAACTTCAATGGGTGGAGCATGGAGAAGCATCATATGCCCAAGATGCCTCCTGTATGGCGAGCTTGTGCATAGCAAAAGACACTAGGGCAGGCCAAAGAAATGATTTAAAGACTCACTCAAGGAGAACCTCCATTGGTGCAAGATCCGACCATAGTGGTTGGAAAAGTATGCCGTGGAATAGACCACGCCGATGAGCCACAATCCAACAAGCCACCACCCACTTCGAGGACAACCAATGCCGAAAACTCATCACAGCCACGATAAAGCATCACAGTGCAGTATCAGCAGCGATCACAACCGCCGACTTCCAGTGCCCCTACTCTTCCAGATTAAGTGCTTTAAGGCTGCAGAACCACCTCAGAGGACACAGATGAATCAAGCTATAACATGTCATCTTCAGATCCTAATGATAACCATGATTTCACAAAGGTGCCGTTTCATTCAAAACCAGACTAACCACTGTATTAAAGACGTGTGTGACATCATTGACATTTGTACTAAACAGAAGTTCACATTACGGCATTAATACATTTTAGGGAGTTTCTACCCTTTGATTGACGTGTCATAATGATATTCTCCCCTATAGTCAAAGAGTGTGGCTGAATCACAAAGGTGATTAGAAAATGTTTGGAGGATGACACATTCAATGGACATACAGATACAGGATGAACATAAACTCTGTATGTAGTAATCAAGTCTAGTGCATGGTTATGCACATGCTTTGATCCTGTTATGTGCTGATAACATCCAGGAGAGACAAGAAGCTTTTGCTAAAGGTATCAGTCTCTATGTCCGCAGGTATATTGAAATCTCCAAATTTTATAATATTCTGTTATTAAAGTCAGGAAGAAGTTCTCAAAATTCAGTCAGAAACTATGTGTATGATCCAGATGGTCTTTTGCAAATTTTATTCTTAGACTTTTGGCTGAATAGCAACTAAACTCATGGTCCCACAAGAAGTATTCAATCAGAATAAATATACAATACCTTTACAAATGTGAAAAGTAGATGTTCATCTAAAACAAGGGGGGCACTCACCCTTAAACATGACCAGTTCATTAATATAACATTCAGTTAATTTGATTTTTGCCTATGGTACATTACACTTTAAACAAAATAATGTCAGAAACCAATCTAATCAAAGCAATTCTGGAAACAGCAGATCAAAATTACCATGTTTCAGTATGTCACGCATTTTCAATACACCCCCTCCCCAATTTGCACAGGTACAAACATCTGTCTTCCTTATTTTTTAAACTGGACAAATTCAACAAACAAAATGAAGAATTACATGTATTACTACTTCCGTAATTACTGAAATGCTTAAAGCTGACTATTTATAGAAGAATGTTTTTCCTACTGGATGCCACTCACCTTAATTTTTATCTAAAGCACAGCATCACCTAAGGACCCCCACAGAACATCTAAATGCAGCCGCTATGCTGTTCTGCAGCTCAGCCCTCCACGATTCGCTTAATTATGGTAGCCAGGCCGCCTTTAGCCATCTGCAGTGGGGTCTTTTCCTCCTTATTCTCAATATAGATACTGGCGCCGTGTTCTACAAGCAGCTTGGCGGCCTCCACACGCTCTTCATCACAGGCCAGGTGTCTGAGAGGACGTTCACAGATGGAGTGTTACTCAGGTTGGATGGTTTGCATAGACTACATTAAACTGAATGCAAAATGCAATATGCAGAGTGAACATGTTACCACATACAAAAATACCTATGCAGTGCTCACAGAAAGTCTTGGCACACTTGCATTATTCAGTAAAAATATTGCAAATTTTATAATAATTTTAACAAAAATCATTATTTGTTTACAAAAAATACATATCACATTAAAAACAATCAGTAGTTTTAAGTAAAGCATTAATTTGATGCAATAGTAAACTGAAACCCCTTTTTAATTAGTAACACATTTTTAATAACGTAAAACAACAAATATTTGTTTTTTATATTTCTTTGGGAACCATCAACTACAATAGTGATTAATACTTGAATGGCCAGAAGAGAACTGAATGACTCTGTAGAAAAAAAGCACAACACTTAATAAAAAGAAAATGTCTGTGTATAACATGTGTTCAAATATGTTAAACATTGCTTGTCAATGCACTTCTGTCGCGAAATCAATAAATCTACAACGTTTTTACAAAATTATACTAGCATCCTGAGAACACTGTATTGGAGACACTTACAGCTGCTTCATGTGAAAAGCAGATGGAAATGAACCCTGAACCTAATGTCTCAAGAGCCCCCACCCATAATGACAAGATAAACTAAACAAAATGTAGCAAATCAAGGAAAAGTACAAGCCAATCATCTTATCCTACTCACAGGGCTGTGTTTCCTTGGGAATCCTGGATATTTGTGGAAGCACCCTGCTTCAGGAGAAGCTGTATCAGACGGTAGTTCCCTTTTGCAGAAGCTCTGTGCAGGGGAGTCGAGTCCAACTTGTCCGTGGTATTGGGGTCGGCTCCATTTTCCAGCAAAATAAGGGCAATCTACAAAAATAATATTTGCACATAAATCGAACATAATTAGCAGACCCTGTTTACTTGCCATGAGATGATTTTTATTCATAACTACACTACACAATATATCTCTCATTCCAGTGGTATAACTAAAGATATTAACAACAACCATGTAAACAGTAATGCTTATGCACTGCATAGCTTATATTTCATAAAATATGAAAACCAAATCATACAGTAGTGTTATGATAAAAATAAATAAGGTTAAAAATAACAACAACAGTAAAATATCACAATTATTTATTTAATCACAAATATTTATGTGAGGCAGTGATCTGGAAGACATAAGATAACAATTTAGGAATAGTATAAAGAGTATAATGTGTCATATTAACTATTCGGAATCTTCATTTAGTGTGGGCACAGCTTGAGGACAGTAATGATGGATACTCAAATATAAGCACTCTAATGAATGTGCCTATATTTAAGCTTTGTCCAAAACGAAATACAAGTGAATACTCAGACAGCAAGATCAGGTAGTATCCCTAGAGGAACTGGGGTAGTGGGCCATGCCCAAGGGGGCAATAGTGAAATCAATCTGCCAGGCATGGGTTTGAACTGGCGACCTTCCGATCACGAGTCACAATCCACAGAGCCGCACACTACCCGGTTTTGGTCACAGCGTCTTAAGCATGACCCTGCCTATCCCTCACTTTCATGCTTCGCTTGGTGTCCATGTGGATATTGGTGTGTTCCATTTGAACTCTGAAGTTGGAACTTGGAGATCCAGAATGCCCCCTGAAGACGGAGCTCCGACTCAGAAAGTCGAAGGAAACAAAGGCAGCAGCTCTAATGTCAGAATTCAATTTGGCGCCACTCTTCAGCAACACAAGTGAAGGCTAGATAAATGCTGCTTATTAGCACTCATGTCTTATTTGCATCTCCTTAAATCAGTGGCACACACAGTATTGTCCAACCGCTAACTGTGGACATGTTGCTATGGTGTACTTCATAATGCGTTGTTATCCAGTAGAATTGCTTAAAATGTACTTGTATTTGGTTAGGCCAGGTGTGATGTCAGCTCTGAGTCTGGCGGTAAATGGAATGCAGTATATGTATCTGTCATTCCATTGGATGCCCTACCTCATATCTGTCCTTAGAGGCAGCATAGTGTAGTGGGGTGCAGCCATTCTGGTTGACAGGGTTCAGCTCTGCTCCTCTGCTTATCAATGCTCTCACAATTTCTTCTCTGCCGGCAGATGCTGCGATGTGTAGGGGTGTCCAGCATGCCTGAAATGTCAAGGCAATATATCAAAGTATGATAGATGGTGGATTATGTTTTGTATTTCTCAATTATTAGGTTTTATTAATTTAAAGGATGAATTATGGAATAATCTGTTATGAAAACTCAAATTTACTTACATCATCTTTAAGATTCACATCTACCGCAAAATTCAACAGGAATTGTACTATATCAGTGTGACCCGCGGAACATGCCCAGTGAAGAGCAGTTCTGTGATCCTGGAGAAAAAAAAAATACTGGTCTGACAGAAAGTTTACCGCAGTCAGTTTTTAGCAGGTTACCAGACAGGAAACCACCTGACACAGAAACGAGTTTAATGCTTTGTAAACATCATCATTTGTACTAAAATAGCATACACGTTGGCCCATGCTGCATTTTAAATTAAATCGCTAGTCATTCAACCCCAGCACTGTATCCATGCGACTCACCAAACTGTCCTGAAGCAATTCTTCAAGAGATAACAATGTAATTTTAATGATTCGTCTTACCTGGTCTGTTTTGGTAGCCAGTAATTTATCAGACAATATGCTCTCCTTTAACTGGTCAAACTTCCCCGCATAAGCAAAATTGCAGACTTCTAAATTTGACACTGAACCTTCCATAGTTATTGCCCCAGTAAGCGGATGTTATTTTCCCCTCCGGTTCACATTTTGCTCAGTACCGCGAATCGGTGGCGTTAAAATAGATAGATCTACACAAACTAGATTCTTGACGTTTCAAATGTCGCACTGAGCAAATAGAAAACTATGCCAAGTATATACATTTAAAAAAAATAAGTAGAAAATCCTGAATACATTGAATGATTAAGAAATTACCGTTAGCTATGATATCGTTAACGCTAAACCATTATTAAACTTAGCAGTTGAGGGATTGTTCGAACATTAGCCTATTTTTACGGATTGCTTGATTTGCTCTAGTATTTATACGTCTACACCAATCCCAGATTAGGAATATAATACGTGCGCCATTTCCGGCAAAATGGAACAGGAACCAACGTTTTCTCGTTTTGTTTCTAAGGGGGGATCTAATGCAGGAGCGCTTGCATGGACAAAATACGTTAAGAGAGCTGGAATCTTGCCGATGAACGCTAGTATCGTGCTTGAGACTGCACGAACTGGAGATTATCCAACTAAATTGTTTAAAACCATCTAGCACACTCATGGCCTCAACAGTAGTAAGTTTAGACGTTCAGTTGATTTGTTTGTTATCCAACTTGTACCTGTTGTTTGTACTGGTTTGCTTCTCAAAAGTACAGAACAACACTTTGTTACATCCAGTTACTGTTAGCTAATTCATGTTTATGGATGGATGGATGGATTAAGTTAATTGCATTTGAGATAGCTTGTTTATTTATTTAGTTTTTTCAGATTGCTGTTTAATTGTGAACTGTAAATATAATAACGAAGTAATATATGATACGTGATTGGGAACATTTTTTCCCATTTTTAAAAATTCACTAATTCTTAAATGTCCATAAAAGCCTAAAATGTATTGTGGGGGGTGTATATTTGTATTTTCGTAATATATTTACGCATACAGTTCTTATGGCCTTAGTGGGGAATTCATTGGTTAACTGGGTTTAGCCAACGTGAGCTAGGATGCTACAGTGCAACTGATCGTTTACCACGTTTTTGTAATCTTCAGGATTTCAGGACGCACGCAGATCAATCATGTAGATATTCTGAGGAATTTGTTAATATTTATTACGACTGCATGGACAAGAAAAGGAGGGTATGTGTATTATTGTTGTCTAACTCCTTGTACACTGTGCTGTTTTATGTTTATAGTATTTGCACTAATATACATTTAATTCATTATGTCTTTCAAAATCAATTTTACACAAGCACCTTACAAGACTATACCTGGACAAAGCCACTCTCGTGTGGAATGGTAATGCCGTCTCTGGCCATGATGCCCTAGGGGAATTTTTCGAGTCCCTGCCGTCAAGTGAATTCCAGGTTCACACACTGGATTGCCAACCAGTGCCTGGTAAGAAAATGAGCAGGCCTGCATTAATGATTTCTGTTTATATGTTATTGAAGACCTGGGGGGTATTCCATGAAAGTAGCTAAATAAAGCCAGACTTATACGAAAAAGTGAGACTCAAATTAGCGGCATCTCCA
>JABFDZ020000002.1:23270932-23284493 GCA_019775955.2 Pollimyrus isidori
CCGCTTAAATAAGCGAGACAGTTAACCTGGTCCCGAGCAGACTTGTTCGGAGGTGCAAGTTACCATGGCACCTCAGCAGGGATTCATTTAAGACACGTTGATGGAACGGAACCCTCACTTAAATAAGACAGACTTATCGAAATAAGCCAGACTTTCCCTTAATCCTGCTTCGTGGAATACCCTCATGCATTAATGGTCTCTGTTTATATGTTATGGATTGTTTTAGCAGCTTATGGTACAATGACCCATGTAAAAATTCATTTTCAGATCAAGCAACCCAAGGACAGACAACTCTGTTGGTAGTTACTGGAGGGGTTGTCAAGTTTGATGGCAACAAACAGCACTATTTCAACCAGAACTTTCTTTTGACTGCTCAAGCATCCCCGACAAGCGATCAGCCTGTGTGGAAGATAGCAAGTGACTGTTTCAGATTCCAAGACTGGGCCAGCTGAAGCTATGTTATATATATTTATGTTAAGTTACTCTTTATAAAAACCATAACCATGTGAAATTTTGTGAATAAAACCTTTAAATATTTGAATACAAAGCCAAACACATTGTCTCAAATACTTAAATTTTATTGTACACAACAGATACATTAACCAGAAAAGGCGTGTAACTATCCCATTGTCAAACACAAAAATCACAATTTAATAAATAACAGTATTCAAATCAAAAATTAAGAAAAAAAGATTGCATTGGAAATGACACATTACTTCCAAACGTTAAACAATGTTTGGCATTTTATAAACCCTGAGGCCTCACAGAATGCATTTCCTCTTGTCATTGGTTTTTTTTCCAGTGACACCAGTCATGCAATTTGTCTTTAATTTTCTGTGCCAAACTTCACAGTTGAAATAAAATATTTTAAATTGGAGAGGAAAACAATAAAATAATTTCACCGCCACCCCAAACAAAAAAATGCAGCAAGTGTCAGACAGGACATTGTTTGCATTCTTTCAAACAGAAATGACAACTTCAATTACTCTGACATTTTAGCATTTAGTGCAATTGACTGTATTTAGTCAATTTCTGAATCTAGTTAACAGTGTACAATTGTATATTGTCTATTCTCATTTCGGTGAAATCTGCAGGCATGCAAACAGAAAATGCTCAAAATACCTAAAATCAATTGGAGGGAATATAAACATAGAAATTTAGTGTCCCTTTCATGTGCTTCATAAAATCATAATCAAACTATTTCACAATTTCAGGCACTTCTAGACACAACTTGTCTGCACGTTTTCTTCATTTCTACATACACATAAGCTAGTGGTCTGCAATTTACAGTCAACTGAAAGATCTATTACACACTCATGACACGTGGTATTAACCAAAAAAAATGTTCTAAAAAAATGACAAGTTAAGAAACAGCCCAGACTTCAATACAGTTAAAGTTGTATGTGTGAGACAGCTAGAGAAAAAAATGTAGAAGATTCCAAATGCATGTAGATTTATGAGTTTCGATTTCAGGTTAGTTGTGGCTTGAATATGAATAGTCATTTAACAAGCAAACCAAAACTTTCAAGCATTTCAGATCATACACCTTCATTATTAACATGTTCAAAAGTAAACATTGAAAACTTCATGTGCCCATGAATAGTTTATTTCCAACTCATTACACATCACCCTTTTTAATTGTGCAAAATATCAATTATATCAATATTTCAACTGATGATTATTTACAATTTGGATTAGTGGTGGTTTGTAGAGATATCTGACTGATAAGAAGCTGTGCACAAATTGTGGTACACATAAACCTCAGGCAAAAGAATAACCTAGAAAGAGGAAAAAGTAGTTCAAATACAAAAAAGTGCAAATAACTAATGCCATGCAGGACGAATGTGTGCCACCATTTGTGTAGCATATATATAGATGACTGTGGCTAATATGTCCTCTGTCCGCGTCATCCTCAAGCTGACATGGGTCATTCTAACCCCTGAAAAATTTGTTCTGGAATCATGGGCCATTCTGTGTTACATATCACAATTACGACCAGTTAACTTCGCAGAGGCAGACTTTGGAAACTGAAGAAAGAAATTGGCTAAATAAGTTCATAACTGAACATTTGATTTAAATATTAAATTAGTTTATATAAAATTAATTGGCGAACCACTGAGATAAATATATGAATGACTTCAGTTACGTATCTTCACACAAGGCACAGCACTTCTGCTGGAAACCTAAGGGAGCCAACCATCCATGCATTTACACACCGAACTGTGACAGCCTTCAGAATTGTATCTGTGTTTTCCCTTCAAATACAGCATTTCTCACTCCAAATACAGTACAAATTTCCTGAACATACAGCAAAATTGCTGCAGAAAAAAAGTCAAAAGCTTGAGCCAATGTTTAGGGGCAACGCTGGAAGGGAAAAAAACTTCACACATAAATCAGCAGTAACTTGCACATATGGATGGCCGGCTACCTGGTTTCACTAGAAGACAGTGATCAGAGATGCTGAGATACCCAACATTCGGTACATCTTACTTGCTTTTGTCTTATTAAGAAAGCTCATATACATACAGTATAATTCACAGATTAAGTTACAAAAGATTGTTAGCAGAGGTGGAAAGTTCAGGTCCAGAAATCCAGTACAAGGTTTTGTTCCAACCAACCAGTTGACTATGTCTGTTTATACTCAACTGGTTAGTTGAAACACCTTTCCACCTCTGATTGTTAGGCAGTTTAAATGGCAGTTTTACTTTCCTTGAAAAAATGCTCATGATACTTGACATGATACCTTTTGGATGTTTCTGTAAAGCTGGTACTGTTTCAGTCCCTACACACAATACTTTAAGCTCTGCACTGTGATCTAAAACTATTATTTGACACGGTCCCAATGTCAGGGACAGACAAGTCACCACTAAAAGCGATCTAACAAAGAAAAAGTTCCTGTGGGCTTCAATAATCATTACAGGTGTTCTTAGGCTTGACCATGGCCCTACTTTCCCCCATACATTCTTTCAATGTCATGGAGATAGTGATCTTTCAGTTCCTTCCTCTTGAGTTTAAAGGCATCGGTGACAAGGCCCGTTTCCGGGGTCCAGGGTTCTGGGCTCAAACGGACCTTGACTGGGATTTCAAACCTTTGCAGTTTGTCTGTTGGGTAGTGAAAATAAATATTAAATATTTTTCTGGTATACACAAACCCAACTGGGAAGGGCCTGCAAGGTCAGGATGAAGACTTCAATACTGGGCAACGGTCTTGGGCAGTCAAAGAAAGAAAATAAAATGTTTTAGGCTATCTAGGTAGTAAGTGTATATTTGCTCAGAAAAAAATCAGATTTTAACATTAGAATATATGGAAATTAACACAATGAAAAAATAATTTCTTCTGTTTTCCAAAAGATTACTTATATCTTGTTGGACAGCTAGATGAACACCTCTCCTCAGGGGCACTTCAGTCATTCCATACATTTATTAAATTTCACTACCAGCTCAATTAATAAATTGACTTAATTAGGTATAAAACTCAGTGAGGTATTGATTAGCCAAACAAGTTGTGCGTGTGGTCAAGTCAAAAAACATATTGGTGTATTGGACAGTTTCTACTGACACTGGGGTGACTTTAGCAGAGGTTTTCAGATGGCTAAGCTGACACACTTTGACAGACGATATCACAATTTTACACCAACATGAAGAGCATTTAAAGAACATTTTAATTGACTGCCAAAGACCTTTGCACAGTGATGTGTGTGATTGCACTATTTCAACCTAAATATGACACAGGAAATCAGCATTTACTCCTATGTGATGGAACGATGGACTAATGTGAGGACTCTTACTTGATTTAGCGACCGTTTTGATCTCCTTCAGGACCTCGGCCTCCATGGCGGGGTGGTTGCAGAACTCCTCCCAGGTCCCTTGGACTCCTTTCCTACTTGCCAGATCCGTCAGCTTTTTCTTGTTGGGCACAATGAAACTGATGACATAGTTCTGGTCACTGGAGGAGCGAGGCACAAAGACATGGCATTGTGAGCACCCTCACAGGGACCAACACAGCGCCACCGACTCCAGCAAGGGACATCAGATACCTGTTGGCATAGGCACATATGTTATCGATGAGGGGGCAGCTCTTCAGCGCAGACTCCACCTTCCCCAGAGAGACGTACTCCCCAGCTTGCAGCTTCACAAGGTCCTTCTTTCGATCTGCGGGTGCACAGTTTCCACAAATGACTGTCAATTACTGAACTGAAAACCAGATGTGCCACTGGACTGTTCCCATGCCAAGGACTCTGCTCTTCAAAAGGCCAGAGAAGAATAGATGAAAAATGAGAAGCACGCTGCAGTCTGGGCACCATTTAACCTGATACGAAAATCTCTCAGATCTCCATTTGATTATTTGTAAATGTTACTAGGGTGTCTGAGACTCCTATTGTGCCACCTGCTCGCAAACTGAGCTATGATTGCACCAGGACAAACGTTTCCTCTCCTGAGCACTTACCTACAATCTGCAGGCAGCCGTCAGGGTGAATCTCACCCACGTCACCTGTGCAGAACCAGCGCTGGCCCTGTTCGTCCACAAAGAAGTCGCCGTTGTTGCAGTCGCTCCTGTAGTAGCCCATGGTTACGTTGGGACCCCCGATCAGGATCTCCCCACGCGGGTGGGGGTGGTCCCGGGTTGTGTAGCCGCCTGAAAGCAATCAAGAATGTTTCTCTCAACAGCTACCACAGCATATAGTGAGAAAGTGACCAGATGAGTCCATTATATCACTGTGCTGAAGACGTCTGACATGAGTATAGAACTGATCTCAGCTCAGTCCTAGACCCCCAGACAGTCCACATTTTTTCTCAGTCCCAGCTCCCAGTGGTGTACCAGGTTTTTTGTGTTGTAGATCGCTTTAAGGATAAAATGTGACCTCATTAGAACATTCTAAAGATTGCTATCGTGGAAAATGACACTGATATACAAAAAAGAACCATGGTAGGTTTGAGGGGGACTACTAGCCATTGGAGAACGTGTGAGGTAGATTCCAGCTGACTGTAGCAGGTGAGCTTGTGGTTCAGTGTGTGTGTGTGTGTGTGTGTGTGTGGGGGGTTTGCTTACCCTCGGCCCAGTCCCTCAGTTTGATCTCGCAGCAGATGAGTGGAGCCCCAACTCTGCCAGTGCTATAGTCCGCCACTGACAAAAGACAGCAACATTACCCCTCATAAAACAGCACTAAGTACTTATGTCGCATTTATATTATATTTATATTATACTGTATTGTGTATAAAACAGGGCTGCGTGCATGACTATTACATTTGGAATAAGGTGAATTTGTACAAGATAAAGAGACATTTGAGAATTATTTATAATACTTTTACGATACTATTTCATTATCATCCTGAGATCCAACAATTCATTTTAACCTCTATATTGGAGTGGCATGTATTCTCATACATCTCATATACATGCCACTCTATCAAGTCCTGTTGTTCTTTAAAGAGCACAGTTTGGGCTTTAAGATGACATCACGTGTGTGCTTTTCACTATCGCAAAACGTACATTTGTAACCCCACCCTAAATCTCAGAAGGACATAAGAACTTAATTCTAGCCCCGAATCTTAAGTCGCTTAAATGAACATCTGTCACTCCCAGCACTGGGCAAAGAGAACAGCTAAGCGATTGTGCCTCAGCCCAAACAAGATGACCAGGTAGGGAAGTTTCAGCACCAGGGGATGTTCCTGAGCTAAAGCTAAACTCATTCATCTGGCACTGAATAGGAGAGGCCAGTAATTACGGCTCAGCTGGCCTCATGATTTGTTGCTCCACAACAAAGGAGCAAGTCATATTGCCAATTAAGGTTGATTTATGTTATGGGCGGGCAGGGTGACACTTGCAATACAGATACTATGATTGGGTGGCAGCAGCATACTGCCACATTGGCGCCGCCTCGCCTCTCACCCTCCGTGATGGTTCCTGCGCCGCAGGTTTCAGTCAGCCCATAGCCCTGGCCCACCGGGCAGCAAAAGCAGACGTTCATGAAGCGCTGTGTGGCAGAGGACAGGGGCGCCCCTCCCGAAAGCATCATACGCACGTTGCCTCCCAAAAGGGCCCTCACCTTCTTAAACAGCAGCCTAGAGACATAGAAAACTGGCATCACTTGTGGGGGAGGGACAGTAAACAGCCCCACTCAGCCCATCTGCCGCTGTCCATACAAGCATTTTACAGGGTGTGTCTTTGGGTTAGAGCAAGTTGGTTAGTGACGTTCAGATATATGTCAAACCCCAAATATTAGTAAGATACAAAATGTTATGCTTTACAGAAATTGGAACTTCATTAATAAACACCTTTGCCAATAATCTGTCTGCTTCATAGCAACACTGTAAAATCACCAAATGTGTTGCCATAATTTTCTTAACTAGATACTGACAGAATGACAACAATGTATTCCCCAAAAGCCCCCCATAAACTCCCCCTATTTTATCCCAACTGCTTCTACGCCCCCCCAGCCTCCACAACCTCTCACCTCCCTACTCACTTGAACCACCTGTCCAAAAAAGTCTTTATTCAAAGCCCGACTTTGTGTGACTTGTCTCAGTGTTTAATAGAGCTGCGTCTCTGGCTGTCCTTTCATGTACCACCACTATTTAACACTTCTTCAGTTTTGGTGCAATTTGTTCCAAAAATGAAATAGGTCCCAGATCATCACCTATACAACATTCTTGGAAGTTTGCAAAAGATCCATGAAGTATTTCAAGAGTTACTGTATGCACAATATTCACATTTTTTCAGCTGTTCTTTCTTTTCTTACTGCCACCTAGTGCTGCTACTGCTAGCAATTTTGGTGCAAAACGAAAAAAAAACGAAATACATAGATCTTTTTGTGATAAGGTAATGAGATATATGAAATACTTTTTGAGTTATCATATTCTAAAGAATAAATGTCTTCTGCAGTCACCCTTCCTTTTGTTGCCACTAAGTAGTGTTGCTTCAATACAGGTGAGATTTGCATCAGTTCCAGGTGACCATCCATACAATATGTGTGCAGTATTCAATTTTTTTTTTGAGATATTGTGCTTGCAGTGGTGGAGGACTGACCTCCTTTCATTCCCTGCCTGGGAAATACAATTAAGTTTCTTTATATTCCACTGCAATATTTGGTTGCATAGCATGAATGCCAATACAAAATTAAATTTTAGGTATCACACATATCCAGGCCTTAACCAGTGTGGAAGTGAAATTGGATATTGGTAGGCCTGGGAGCCATATCGGGTCTGTTATGTCTTAGACCTTAGGCAAGAATAGATTGTTTTGAATACTGTGTGACCTCATTTTGTGATAGCTGCTAATATGTTACGCAATTGATCGCATAAGTAATCATGTTAATTATACTAATGTTAATCATACTAATCATATGTTAACCATGTATTTTCAGTGATTCAGGGACAATATGTCAATGTGTTAATCATTAATCAATGGAACACCAAACATTAACAGTGATTCAATGTCATATAATTAATATCTATATACATCTCAAGCAGAGTCTAGAAGCCGAGGCTGATTCCGGTAAATTGTGTAAAATGGGTGAACTTTACCTTGCTACCAAGGTGAACCAATGGAGCAGGAGAATTTTGTTAGTTATATGTTTCAGCTTAGTTTGTTGATATTTTGTCACCAATCAGGACTGAGAAGTCCTGGGAGTTAAGGTTTATCTACTGGTTGCTCTGTGTGCTGGGTGTGACTTGGAACAGAGTGCCTGATGGGAGCACTTTGCTGAAATCGCTGGAATAAAAGAGATTTTCTTTACTCACCAAACTAAGAGGTCCAGACTTTTTCTAAGTGACTCTCTGTGTTATCAGAGAGGCTGATTTATAATTTTTCTACCACACCAGAAGGTCTTCTGTTCACAAATCCAGTCTGTTCTCTATCACCAGATTAATTCAGATAATTCAGGTCAGGAAAGTAAAAATCCTAACCAAGATTTGGTTTCGACTAACCAGTTGAGTAATTTGTGCCTGTGATTCTTCATACTGAGCTGGTTGGATTATTTGCTTTCTGGACCAGAACAATCTACTCTGACCAGCACAATACCAAGGCCCATGCATTTCTGGCTGGTCTATAATCCACGAGCAGAGCAGGTGGGTGAGGGTCATGCATGTGCACTTACTTATTGCAAAGTGGTGCATCATAGCCCATTTTGACCTGCTTCAGCTTATAGTCGTATCCCAGCTGAAACAACGTCCTCTGCACGTAGCCCATCTCCTGCACCTTGCTCATCACGTTCTTGTAGATGCGGTCCATGATCTCCTGCGAGTTAACCAAAGCCTACGTCAACCATCACTGGGTGCTTGGACAGAGGATGGTGGTGAGTAATGGGTCATAGTTTAGGCCTTATGGTGACCCACATGGAAGTGGGGTGTGCTTCTCAGAGCCTGATTGGGTCTGGAGGTCGCAAAATCCATTACGCAATGCCAGCCACCAGCTGCTAACGCAAATGGACTTCCGAGACATAAACATTTATTCCGAGAAATTATTGCATTTATAATCTTTAAAGAAATCAAAACAACATAACTTTTCTGCATGCTAAACAATGTTTAACTACTAAACAAACACTAATAACGAGAATATCTTGTTCATTGTAAATGGCATTTGTAGAGATCCTTATTCCTGGAATGTGGCTTTGTGGTTCACAGCCCACTGTGAGACAGTCAGCCATGATGCCCAGGTATAATGCTAATGCTTCAAGTGCCAATGACATGATGAAGGCTCAAGAGAACTACCTCAGAACTGTAATTAAAAAAAACACAAGATGGCAGGCAGCTGACTCTCTGATTATAATCATTACAGCACTAGATGCCAGTCGAGAATGACAGACCTCCTAATCAGATGCTCACAGCAGGTCTGATTTGAGATGATAGCTGTTAAAAAGGCTGCCCCAGTGTTCTGGCTGCTTTAAGGCAGGGGGCTTGCAGTATTACAGACAGGTTACATAAGAGAAAGAAGATAAGGGTGGATGGGTGGGGGGGGGGGGTCATCTCACCGGTACAGCTGCCATAAGAGTGGGTTTCAGCACAGAACAGTCTCCCTTACTGCCTTTCTTGATCTTTGTTGACTGCAGGAAGCAAGAAAACATACAGATGCATCGCGGTAATAAAAATCAGCCAGTAAATTTGAAGCAAATACTGGTGATTAGAAGCAAATACTGTTTTTTCCCTTTTCTCAAAGTGATTTTCATACCCTACCACCATTTATTCTCCATACAGTCTGTGGGATGCAAAATTTGCAGGGTATTCATGTTTACTGCTGCTCGATTTTATTAAAAATCTACTAAATCAAAATAAAAACCAGCACGGTCACGCTTAGCTACTCAAATTCATTTGTAGCTGCAGTGCTAAGTGGTGCTCACAGGTTTTGTGTCAACAGAAATATCATATTACCTCTTGCTATATAGCCATCATGTAATTTAATCAGGAGATTCTTCAGAGATTGAGAGTCACCTGGTCAGACAGCGTCTGAGGAGAGGAGTAACCAATCCGGCAGCCATACGTCACGCACGAGATCTCAGCGGTCATTTCCAGGACGTGGGCCAGTGGGAGGTAGCCAATGTATGTGTCCTTTGGTCTGGAGAAGCACAGCATTACATTATAGGCAGTAGCAGCAACAATGCATGAATGCGCTGGCCCTAACTTGGAATTCTGCAATGCCACTGCGTACTGGGTTGTTTTGATTGAGGCAGTTGTGCAAGATGGTATCGGCGTGTTCCTGCGCAATCAGACTCACCCCAGGCCCGGAATCTTCTCGCATTGTCCTGTCATGCCTGCGATGAGGTTGCTGTGGATGATCATGACGCCCTTGGGCTGGCCGGTGGAGCCACTGGTGTACATGACCACAGCCAGGTCGGAGGGTGTGGGTCTCTGAAACTCCCTGTTCACTGAGGGAGACAGAGGGCTGTCGGTGAGCGATCACTCGAAGCCAAGGCCGGACTTTGGCACGGGATTAACTTGGATAGCCCAGGGATCCAAGCTATAGGGAACCCCCTGTTTTCTGGTTGTTACAGAAGCATTTTATAGAGTTGGTAAGGCCCCTATCCCTTCTAAATTCATCCCTGCTTTGGGCCTAAGCAATTACGCTACTACATGTATGCTATAACAATACAGAACTTCATCTACTCTATGCTATATGTGGAATATATGTCGTTATATGTGGAAGTTTGGGGACCTGTGACCAAAATACATGCTTTACTTGTTTTCTATACAAATATTATTTGTCTTCAAATTTTAATGCAGAATTACTGCTTACTTGCTGAATTGAACATACTGGAAGAAAAGGGCGGCATGTAGAGGCATTTGGGTACTCAGTCAGTCAAGACCTAGTAAATCACAGCCTGTAAAATACTAACAGTCTTTCTATATTTGCAGTAGGTTTTTTTCCCCACTACTCACAGAATTCTTCTATATTAATAGTGGCAGGTCATCTTCTGCTGCCTATCTGAGTTCCACTCTCAGATATAGTAATTCAGGTTTGGGGACTGTCACATCCACTCCACAACAGTCTGTCCTTTCCTGAATGAGTCCATGGTCCTGGGTTCTTCACACATTTGCAAACTTTTTGATACTCTGTATTATTCACTTTTCTCACTACCCACACAATATTTTCCCTGATGCATAGCAGTGGGGGAAAATGTTCTTGAAATGCTTTTCTCCAAATGTACCTTCTTAATATTTAAATTAAAATCTTACATTCTATATTTATTGTATTTTTTGCAAATCTCAGTGTATAACCCATGCATCATACAGCTGAAAATGACAAAGATATCTTGAATTATAGCCACCGAGTTCCATTTCTAATTCATCAGACCACAATGGCTATTTGCAAGAAGCCCCTAGCTTTGTTTTGCATTTTTCAGATGACTTGTATGGTGAGATTGTAGATAAGGTTTCCTTTCGATGATTCTTCCATGAAGTCATATTAACCGCACAAGTAAACCTTCCTACAAGCCTCCAGTTATCTGGGGACTTTGCTTCTTGCAACTGACAAGTTTACAAACATTTATTTCTTTTATATATATAAACTTTACTGCAACCGTTTCCTTGTATTTGAAAACTACACATGGCAAGCAGGAAGCCTATATATGCATTTCTGTTTTGTTGTAAGAGATAATGATCATTATTTCTTCAACCTTATTCAGCTGCTTAGTGGAACCCATGGTTGAGTCTAAACACAATATTCAGAGTATTTATTAATCTGGAAACGCCTAATTAATCAAACATGTTGAGTTCAGAAAATAGATAGCAATTGTTTGTTCAAATTTGACGCATTTTCTCATTTTTGTTTACTGCAGAAGTTACTTTCACATGGAAAAGCAACAAAACTGTGACTGGTACTGGGATACTCAAACATTTCAATACAAGTGTACTTCATTTGAATTAGCAGTCTCATCTGCTCTATGCCTTCATGCCTATCCACATTTTGTTTACATTTATGCACTAGTGAGTAAACATTGCAACAAAACTACTGCAATGCACGGACCCATGGTGCCATGTAAAGATCGGTAGATAGTTACAAAGAGTGCAAACCCAAGAAAGTGTGAGACAAGTGTGACACAGGTTGTGCAAAATCACTTAATATAAATTTATAGGAGTGTAAATGTAAAGCCTAAGGTACCAAAGGAAAGTGAACCATAAACAAAAACCATAATTAAATAATTTGTTTACTTTCAAAAGACGGAATTAGCAGTAAGCTAATTCTTACTGCTTCGACTGGCTTAGTCAAAGTAGTGTACCTACGTAAATGTAAATGATGGCAGCATTCATGCAATCTAGATATTTCTATCACTGGATACTGTGATAGAAGCTGACATAACATGACATAACAATAAAACACATTTTCCAGCCTAAACTGTTAGTTTTAATTTTGGGCTGATGATTTAAGCTGCACGTTGTGACAGTGTCAATCAGGGGCGCTCACTGATGATGTCATTTGGCGCCGTACCAGTACCGAAAGCCAGTGGAAAACCGACACGAAAGAAGTACCGTACTTTCGGAACTTTATGGAAGTATCGAAAGTACAGTACCTGGTGCCGTGGAAAAACACTCTAGCTGAAGGACCCCTGAGCAGAGATTTGGGAACTGAAGCAGTGTTACTGCTGACATGATACCAGTAACTTTTTTTTTAAAAAAAAGAAATTCTGGTTAGTTTTTATTGTTACTCTTGCATATGTTCAAATGCTAAATTGTGTTTTTTTGTTCTGAACAAACATACACTTACTAACTTACTACCAAGATAAATAGCTATAAATATTTGCTTTGACTGCCTAAGACTTTTACACAGTACTGAATGTAGACATGTAAGATGTGTGAGTCTGTTTTACATTCTGTCCAGGAGTGTTTTATGGTTTTATGGCGAGGCGTGTTGTGTTAGGAGGCATCTGCCTCACGACAGCAGGCAGGAAAGATGCCTGGCAGATTATTGTATCACACCAAGATGGGAGTAGCTGGTGAATTCATGTGCTGACTGGTTAAGATTTTCCATTTCTTTTCAGCTTGACATGCATAGAGCACCCAAGCCAGGTGGACTGAATGAGTGCCTGAGCAAAACTCACGGTTCTCAGGTCTGGCTCCCAGCTTCTGCACATCATCCATGCTGTGAATCTGCAGTCTTTCTGAGTAGCCCAAGAAACTCGCCTTCATCTTGTCCACATAAATGATGTGCTTCAGCTTCCGAATTTCAGGCAGCACATTCTGGTCAGAGAGAGGCAGAGGTTTTGGAAATGTCTATGCGGAATCACTCATGAGGCTGTCAATCAACATTCAACAGCTGGGCTGTCATCTCACCATCAGCTTGGTCTCCAGCAATTCCACGCTGGTGATGAGGTGGGTGACCCCGGATTCATTTAGCGCGTACGCCACAGCTTCTTCTCCCAAAGTCGCGTATAAGGTCACCACTACAAAAAGCACAAAGAGGCACTCATATTTCCATACTCAAGGGTAAGGGTACATTAATTGCATACACATAAAACACGTGAAAGTTCCCTTCAGAGACATAGAAGTAGGTGATATTGTGGTGCTTACAACAGTGCTTCCCAAGCTAATCCTTGGGGGCCCCAAGCCAGTCCTCATTTTTGCTCCCTCCCAGCTCCTAGCCAATCAAGAACAACAAATAACCTGATACGGTTATGTTAGGAGCTGGGAGAGAATAAAAATGTGGACTGGCTGGACCCCCCAAGGACTGGCTTAGGAAACACTGGCTTGACAAAATGCTGAAGGCCTCACTTCTGTACTCTTAAATGTACTTAAACAGGATATTTCCAGCTGTGTAGAACTGTAGATGACACTTAATTTGGAAATTTGTAGTAAGTAAAATTTATGAAACATCTGGGGTGGATCCCTTCCTGTCTGAAACAAGATGTTTGGGTAGACACAAACCAGCTGACTCGGGGGGGTGGGGGGAACTTGAAAAGGGTGCTTATCAGCTCCTGAACTCAAGCAAATAACACTCTGCCAAAAGCACATGTGAAAGCTTTCAGTTACAGAACGATCAAGAAGCTAGTGGAAACAGGGGCGTAAATCCCGGGGGGGGACATGTCCCCCCCAATCCGAGGGTTGTCCCCCCCAATCCGAGGGTTGCCCCCCC
>JABFDZ020000002.1:23297201-23309381 GCA_019775955.2 Pollimyrus isidori
TAAAGCCTGATTCAATCGATCAAAAAATGTAAACATATATACAAATATATGTTTATAACGTATGGACGTATAAATATCGTTTTTGCTATTAAATATTATACTATAACATTACATTATAAAGCTACATTACGCTACAGGGATATACCCTGATTGCCCGATGACGTTGAATAAAGTGCCACAAGTTGCAAGGACCCTGTGTTGTGTGAAATAATGTGCTTCAAAATTGTAAAGTCAACTCACGTTGATAGGTTGACATTCAGTAATTGTGCATACAATTGTGCATACAAGTACACCAACGTTTATAATATGGTGCGTTATGAAGCCTTTTGTGTGAGAAACCAGAATTTGCCATAATGTGCGAAGGTTGAGGAGTCAATCTGTATGCTGCCATTTTGTTTGCTTCCTATCTATGAATGTGATGTTTAATTCCGTACATCGCTGTGTTCTGTTTTCATGTGATGTAATAAAACTGGTCTTGCTATTTCTATGAAAATAGTGCAGTATTCATGTTTTGTGTATGTTAGAGTCATTCTAATCATCATTTTACATTTCTTGATATGTTTCAAAAAGAAATAAAACACACCGTGGCCCATATTAAGTAATTATATAAAAAATTAATATCTGACAATAAAACATTACTTTGATTAATTGAAAATTGATTATGGTCATTGCTATCATCATCCCATTTATTGTGCTTAATTTTAGGACTGACACACCGTACATGCATATCAGATTCAAATACTTGTATTTGTATTTGATACTGGACAAGTGACTCGTTCATTCACATTTACAAACATTTTTGACAAAACTTAGAAAGGAAAGCCCAGAAAGCAACTAGTACCACACGAAATGTCTTTCTTTTCTATAAAAGATTTTTTTATATTCTAATGGAATCTTAGCATATTTCCTCATGTCTCCCTCCTGATTCCTTGATACTTTGCTTACGCTATTTCGTACTAAAGCAACGGAAGAATCCCTAGTCAGAAGACCGGTAACCATGGAGACGCGGAAACGCTACAATACAGGAGACGCCCGCGGAGTACAATGTAATGTCGCAATTTCGTTTACTTTTTCAGTTATTCCGTTCATGTAAGCGTGCACGGTGTCTTTATACTTCTCAAAACGAAGCAGAAGTGAATAAAAGTACTATTAAATTTGCAAGCTACGTCTACGTCTGGCCCCAGCTAAACGAGACTTCTTGGTAGCTGTATTTCTCCAGTTTTAACGGTAAGAGGAAAAAAAACATCGATTATTACCCGTTTTTGTAACGTCACATCCACACAACTATAATTTTAAATGACTTAAAAACTCCTCCATAACTGTGCCATGTTAACGTATTTTGCATATATTGTAGCTAAGTTAATAAATGTTCTTAATTGATTGACTCGTACAAGTAGTAGTCGTATAATTCCATATTTAAACTAATTTTTTTTTTTTTCCCCAGGAATAGTTTTTAAGTAATAGTATGGACATGTACGAGAATATTCTCACCATTGGCAGGGGAGCAAGTGCAATGGTCTTTCTGATGAAACATGTCGAATCAAAGAGGCTGTATGCAGTTAAGAGAATACAGATCGATAATCGCCGCAAAATGAGAACCAAAGAAGCTGTGCTGCAAGAAGCTGAAATACTAAGGAAGCTCAGGCATCCCCATATTGTTACCTTCGCTGATCACTTCTTCAATTCACAGGATGAATACATTCACATTGTTATGGATTATTGTGATGGGGGTACCTTAGATGATCAGATCAAGAAAAGGAAGGAAAAAGAACATTTTACAGAAGACTGTGTCATGGGATGGTTTGTGCAACTCACCATGGCTGTGAATTATATACACACTGTCAAAATCCTTCACAGGGACATCAAGACCACCAATGTGTTTTTGACAAAGAAGAACATAGTAAAACTGGGAGATTTTGGAATTTCAAAAATAATGAGCCACACATCTGACATGGCCAATACGTGCATTGGAACTCCGAGCTATCTGAGCCCCGAACTTTGTCAGGATCTCCCATACAGCTCCAGGTCAGATATTTGGGCCCTTGGGTGCCTCCTTTTTGAGATATGTGCCCTCAGACCACCCTTTGATGCTAAGAACCTGCTTAGTTTGTTTTACAAGATTGTTAAAGGGGAATACAGCAAAGTACCTGAAGTGTATTCTGAAAATCTGGTATGTCTAATTAAGAGTATGCTCTGCATAGATCCCGCTGAAAGACCTAGTGCCAGTTGGATACTGAACATGAATTATGTACAAGAGCACCTTGGATTGTTTATAAAAGAGCAGGAGACTCATCTAGGAAAATACAGCCCTTATTCGAAACACGAATCCAAAGACGGTAGTACTAGAGATGGACCAGCAGGGGATCACTGGGACAGTACTGTAGCCTTGTCCAAGCAACTCAAGAAGAACTGCTACAGCAGAGCGAAATCAGCCCCACCAGCCATGCTTAAAAATGGGAAGCTGGAGGACAGTGAGGGGGTGGAAACCTTAGCTGATGGGGAGAGAGAGGAAGTGCTCAGCATTGGGGATCCTTCCAGCTACACTGATGACTTTGACGATGAAGGTAGCTTGTGCTCCATTGAGGAGAACATTCTGGAGGAGGACATGGGGCTTGTAAATGTACCCAATGACCTGGTCTCAGAAGAGCGAGATGGTAAGGACTGAAAGGAGAACATAGGTGGTTCTAGACCATAATGTTTAAAATATTTTTGATACTTTCAAAAATATTGATTCAAAAACCATTTAGGGATTTGTCCCATATTTTGATATGTATTTTGTAACCCCCACTAGGCAAACTTTATTGTGAGAGACCCCCCCTCACCCCCGCCTTTCTACTGGGCACAATTTAAAATCATAATTTAAAATGTCGGCTGTTACGCAACATAGTAAAGTAGTACAGCTTTTTAGTCACAGTATATAAATCATGTAAACAATGCTGCATTGAAGGAAACAACCTACACAATTTAATTCTTTGTTCCTTCTTGCAGCCAGACAGATTGAGGAGGACCTAAGCGAATACCCAGATGACTTTGAAGTGGCAGAAGCTGATGATGTGGCAGAAGTCGTCAGCAGTGCGAGGAGCGCTATGGAGGTGAAGGCCCTAGATGATGTGTTTGAGGAAGAGCTGCAGTACAAAGCTGGGGCCAGTGTGTCCGCCACTATAAAAAGTCTCAAGGAGAAGTGTGTCGGTAAGAAAGTTATACCACCATTAATAATCATATTAATACTTAAGTAAAATTGTTTTTTTTTTCTAGATGAGTGCAGGTGAATACTATTTGAAAAGGCTTAAGATTAAACAAATGTAAAAATTACTGAAGCAAATTCCAGTATGAACATTAAACACTGCATGTTAGGTGCTAAACAATGAAAGATCCTTGGTCTGTGTAATTTATTGAAGTTTTATGTGCTAGGAGTTAAGCACAAAAATGATTCTGAGTCTTTAAAGTGTTTCTGAGTGCAATGTGTGTTCTGACATGGGTTATGGTTATGACTGTAAATTTAACTGTGCTTTGCAGAGGATGTTGGATCTGGACTATATGAAGAAATCAGTTCTCACTTCATAAATGGACTCAAACCAGATGACCTACAGCCACATTTTGAGCACAGGGTAGGACCAGACCACCTGGAAACGTGTTATATTATCTACAATATCGACCAAGGAACAACATGAAGTAACATCTGTACTGGTGGGAGTAAACAGACTTTTTTGTTGTTGTTTTGGTTTTCCTTTCTAATGATGCAGCTTTGAATTATAATGTTTTTCTTTCCCATAGTGAATCTGTTGCAAAGGCTAATTGTTTAGGTTTCAGATTATTATTATTATTAGTAAAACGGTGTCACACATTCTTTTTTCTGAAGAATCAGTGAAGCTTGCTGGGTGGGTGCAACTGGAGAGATCTGTAATACTTGCTCAGGGCAGGACCATGTGATGGCAGGACTGGGGGAGGAATAGGGATTTTATTTGTAGATGAGTTAAAAAAAAACAGCTGAGAAGCCAGTTCAAGGTCAACACGAGGAAATATGCAAAACAGGCATTGGGTTCGGAAAGGACTACAAAGTAGCATGCATGTCAGGGTCAGCATTTGTCTTCTGGGTCAAGATAAAATTAAACGCAATGGAAACTTTAAAATGATGGGTAATAAGTAACTGAGAGTGTTTTGCAGAAACTATTTCATAAATTAGTTACGGAATATTTTCAAAACTTTTATATTCCCCAGAATCTAATGTTTACCATCTGCACCACAAACTAAAAATTCAGCTTTGAGCCCCCCGACGGACACCACTACCCATATTCTGTTTTGATAAGCATACCTTTGTTACAAGTAAACAACATCATATTTGTATTTCAAAAAGATATTGAGCACATTAACGGAGAAGCTGTAATTCTTCTTCTTTGTCAAAGAACAACAAACCAGAGGTAAACCTGCTCTATCAGTAAAGTCAAAGGAAATGTTTTGATGGAAGAAGTTCAAATATATTGAAACATGAATTTATTATATGCAAAAATACATATAGCACTTCTGTCCTACAGTCACAACCACCTACTGCCGAAGTGTAAGATTTCCCAAGCAACTCTTTTGACATTCAAATGGTTTAAAAAAGTATTCCTGTTGGTTAAAAATATGAAAAATGTATTTCCACTGCCTTTTAAAGAAGTCACTTTTATAGTTACATACAGCTGAAGAACATTTTCTATCACTTGGATAATGACTGTTTGTATATGATGGCAATGTGTGCAGGAAGACTGTATAGAAACTATGTAGAGAATATGCAAGCATTATTTATTATTTTCTCTTGTGAAACTATTGAAAGTTCCCAACAAATATAATTTTCATGTGGGTCCTTTTTGTATTTATGAGTGTTTGAATTTAGAGCACTTTGCATCCCAGGTCATTAAACCAGTTAGGACAGAGATCGTATAGAAATCGCATCCATGGTGTGTTTTGAAGCCTTTCTGTCATTACTGAGATATGCACACGATCTCACACATTTAAACAAACTCAAAACCAGTTCCACTGCATCAAGTGCTCTTTCCATTATGTTTCCCAAAAATGTGCTTCAATACATTATTAAACCGCTTTCATTCTTTTGAGCTCCAGATAGATCAAACAGCCTTCCAGAATATCCATATTAAATTATGTAGATATTTGGAGAAACGCATCTAAAGCTAAATGCAGTTCTGTGCATGTCCAATAGGTGGCAGGCGATGGTCACAGAAATGTCATTAAAGTCAAAACTCAGGAGACCAGCAGAAACCAAACAAGCATTTTCAATCCCACCCCCCATCAGATTCCACCTACCCTTAGTGGGTGACATTCCATTTTATAATTTTTTACACAGATGTCTTATAGTAGTATGTGCAAGCGTTAGGCTATTTCGCTATTAATAAAATGGAGATTAATTGCAAAATTTAATCAGTTGTAAGGAAAACACAGTATTAGATAAATATAAATGATCTGCCTTTAACACTTATGCAAACAAAAACTACAATACAAGTAACAAAATAGCTAATTATTTGGGCAGGATTATATCGTAACCTCTACTGAGAAAAGCACGCTTTAGCTGCAGTGTAGGTGAATAGTTTGGGAGTCAGTAAGCTGCTGATTCTGCCTGCGATGAGTAGAACTGAGACTCCCTCCCAAATTCAGAGCACATAGTAGCAAGAAAGTAAGGCAATCATCACCCTGTGAAAGGAGAGCATCCGTTAGACACGTTTCCCAGCCTGCAGGCACCCAGGGCGGGCTGAACTGGCATACCCCATAAATGCATTCCTGATACGGATGCCAGTTTTGCTTTGGTCCACTACAGGCAATAATGAACGAAAGGTCTACACCTATTACAATTACCACATGGCAGCAATGAACTGTGCAGCCCAAACCTCCGCACTCAGTGTGTTTATGAACCTATCTGCAATAACAGCATTAACATATCAAAGCTGTTTACATAGCAGTAGGTAGATGTTGCTAAATAAAATTAACACCCCGGATTTCCGCAATGATTTAAAGGGAGAATTGAGTACCATGAAAAATAAGAAAACAGCCAGGCTTTTAATCAAAAATCCAAACACTGTGGATTAGTCGTTTCAGAGACCATTAAAATCAATCACAAAGACAATGTACCTAGCAGGAGAAAAATATAGCAGTGCGGGCGAGAGACTGCTCACAAAAGAATTAGAGCTATTATGTAACTAGAAGACTGTGGGGACACGCCCACCAGAAGCATTGGTATTGACACACGTGATCATGCACTTGATAAGCTAGCTATGCTCAGCTGCAAACTAACAGGATTCACAAAAGACTCCTGGGCTCAGATGAAAGCATTAACTTTAGACTGAATGACTCATTTTCACTACTCATTGATACCTGAAAGGATAAACAATATCTTGGGGAAAATTCTTTTTCAAGGATTTTCAGAATCCTTGAGCATTTTTCACGCTAAAGTTGGTAGGTTGAACTTAAAGCCTCAAGTGTGAAAATGATTGATAGAGTTCATCCATATAAAAAATAATTAGCTGTTTGTGTGGTGTTTTATTTGGGGGGTATCCCTGCTTTGTGTCCTGTGTTTCTTAGCAGTGAGGGAGACCTGGGGAAATCCCAAGATCTCCCTATAAGTGGTCAGGGACCCCATAAGAGAGCCCCCCTCTGCCCCCCCTTCATGAACCTTTAATTGTGCTTGGAGACATCAGATGGAGCAAGAGGGAAGGAATGAAAAAAAGTCGGAAAAGGAAGCAGGAAAACAATTAAATTCATAGACTGGAAGGGGTTGCGGTTCAGTGGTCAGCACTGCTGCCTCACACCTCTGGGTTGGGGGTTTGAGTCCCTGCCTTGGCTCCATGGTGTGGAGTTTGCATGTTCTCCCTCTGTCGTCAGAGGTTTCCTCCAGTCTGTCTGGTTTCCCCCCAAGGTCCAACAACATGTGTTACCAAACTGTCTATAGGTTTGAATGTATGTGTGTGCCCTGCAGTGGACTGGTGCCCCATCCTGGGTTATTCCCTGCCTTGTACCCATAGCTTCTGTGACCTTGGACAGGGCAAGTGGGTTCAGAAGGATGGCAGGATGAAAGTGATTGTAAGGTCATTTATAGAATTCTCACTCTCCCCCAAACCAAACCTGCTGCACAGAGGTTCATGTGTTCTGAACCTCTTATAGGCACTGGTCCAGTTGGGATTGTGAACAGAACCAAATGACATAGGGATGGGACACAGAATGGAAGGATCTCACTTTTCAGGGTGCAAAAGGGACTGGACTGGGAGGGGTTAACGTGTCGATTTCAAGGAGATACATAATAAAATAAAAATAAAAAGATACAAATAAAAATCTAACCTGCAGGTATATAAAAATGATGGAAGTAAAAATAAACATCAGCGACTCGTCAGGTTTTCTGAGTCACCCATATGGAGTTCCATAAACGAGGGACAGGTGGACTGATGCAACACAAACATCCCCAATCACCTGACTGTCTGTTCTGTCTGCCAACTCACATCCCAATTACAGTTTCACGTGCGTAGATAATAAACAGTGCTGAAAGTCCCAATGCTCGTTTAATTCTGTTAAAATGTTGCAGATTTATTGGTTTTATAACTGAAGTCCATCAACAAACAATGTTTAACAAATCTGTACATATCTTCTGCACAGACATTTTTTTTAATGTCATCATTTTCTTCATTGACTCATTGGGTTCTGTTCTTGCCAGTTTGCTATTGTGGTGACTGGCTCCCAAAGGGATACTAAACACAAATGTTTGGTGTTGTTGAGACATTGTTACTAATTAAAAAGCACCCAAGGAATCGGCTTTTCAATGAATTTTATACTATATATAGTGATGTAAAAAAATAAATGAATGAAGTAATGATTTTTGTTATAAAACCAATATATTTGTAATATTTTTACTGATTTAAGAAAGCATCCCAAGACTTTCTGTAAGCACTGAATAATATAATATACATTTAAATGTTGATGTGGAGTAAAACCAAGTCTATTTTTCATGGGGGATATTGTCTAGGGAATCCATGTACAGATGTCAGCATCTTTGTCTTCCACAGTGCAGTCAGGCTACTTTTCATTCATATAAATCAAGTCAAACTCATCAATGGATGATCACCCCAGAGCCCTAAGTTTTTCACAATTTACACAATCACCACTAGAGGGAAAAAAAAGCTCTTTCATAAAATATTCAGGCTGCCTCACAAAGCACATTTCCAGTCTTCCACTTTCCATTTCTCAAGGGAGGACTTCAACAAACAAAACCCTTAAAATATCCACATGGGGTCAACCTGTGGCATACATCTATCTCCAACATGTATGTTGGAAAGCCGGGGAGTTTGTTGAAACACAAAATCGCCATGGCTGACTATCACTAAGGCTCAAAATTTGCAGCTTTAACACTAATCAATGTTTCATAGTGGCTCTAATAAATCACTTTCAAACCAAGTCACTTGCTGTTTGTATCAGGATGGCTCTTATATTTTATGGACTATTATGAGCTCAGCCTTTTGCTCTTTTTCTATTCCTCAATATATGAAATTCAACCAAGAATGTATATAATTCAATTTACAAACCTACAGAACCTCTCATGCTAAAAAAGAACTGTAAGCTCCACTATAACATGGTATAAAGGACATATTTAGATTTTAAGATTGCTGTCGATTAGTTTTCACACAGTGGTCAGTGTGCAGTTTTTTTTAGATAATAATAAAATGATATGAAAGCTGTCACTGATCATGTTTTCTGGACTGCGTGCACTCCTTCACTTCAGTGCCCTGAGCGATAGCCAGTGCATTTTCAGGACGGGGCAGGTGCAAACGCGAGACAGCGAGGGAAACGCCATCAGCGATGTCATTCTCAGTAACTCAGCAGCAGCTACTGTCTGATTGGCAGATGACAAGGACCTCGCAACAGTGAAGAGATAACAAGGCGCTGGCAAGAAACCCATCTGGAGGGCTGCAAATGGGTCCATAATTTGCTGCTGGAGTGCATAATTACCCTTCTGCAAACAGTGAACAAACCTGTTCATGGCTCAGTTTTGTAGAGAAAAAGTCTCATTTTATAAATAAAAAATAATTCTGGCATTTCCTCATCCACCTGGTCCAATCTGCCATTTGTCAACTCAAGTCCCGTCTCTTCTCTCTCTGCTTAACTGATCACTGACTGTCGTTTTGTCTGTTTGTTTTTACCATGGTTTGAATTAGTCTGCTGTCCTTGCCATGTTATTGGCCATTACACTTCAACGTTTTATTTGTTTTATTTGTGATGATTATGTTTTGTTTGTGTACCATAAACAATACCATTCCTCTGTAAAATGTCCGTGGGTTGGTGAAAGATGTTGCATGAAATAAAGTTGTTGTTATTGTTTGTTTGATATGTTCTTTGCTAAGTGAATAGTTTGTGCACTGATGACACACTGTCACACTGATGTAAAGCTTTAAAGCACTAACTCACCGGCCTGCAGAGAGTTTAGAAGTGTGTTTGAAATGGAAGTTCTGGATAAAACTGCGCAGCCTACGAGATGCAGATCATGCCACTCTACTCACCTCCCATAGACACTGTCCTCAGCCTTTCGGCCTGCTGGAGTCTTTTGTGAATCCTGCTTTGATTTGATTCCCACTCCGATCTTAATGAAGGTAGAGGTCACAACAATGACACAAATTAGACATCTTCTGCAAAGCAGCTAAAAAGACTCCGTTTCACCTAACACAGGCCTGTGAAGCAGGCAAGGCTGTGGGAAGAGCTTCTTATTTTCCTCCTAGATATTAAGTTTGTGTGGATATGTTTAATCGTGCTTAATTACATGATAAGCCATCTAGCTGCCTGAGACGAAGCTTTAATCAATGAGGATTAATGGCCACCATTTTTCAGATTTACTGAACTCTCCAGTACTGATACATTTTCCGCAGTACTTTAATGTACTTTCACAGCATATCCATTGAATAAGGCATGCCGCTGTAAAGATTCCAAATGAAGCAATCACTTTTTCAGTTTTAGATGTAATAATAATAATAAAAGAGCATGTCAGCCTTTCAAATGTGAGCTAAAAATGCAACAGTGAGCGAATGCTGTTCATCATTAAGGGGTATATTTATGTGGGTGGAGATAGTGACATTTAAAAGAACACTTCTCCTGCCACGTTTGTCAAGTTGGCTACCTCCTAAACAGAGAAAGCAAGCATTTTAACTTAAGCATGAGTGACAAACATCTGTCCATTTTTTTCCCTCACAAGGTCCTTGAAACATCACTTTAGTAGTTTGACATTCGTCAAGGAACCTGTTGTTTTTTATGGCCCATGTTTAAGCACTGACAATTTTTGGTTTATTTATTAAAAAATAATACCAGCTATATAATTGAAAAGGTGGATTAATTACCAAAACCTGAAAAGCCCTCTGATGCATAAACAGAGTAACAATATTATTATCTTACCTATTTGTATATAGGCTACTATTTACTAAGTGCACAAAAGCTGTTTATTTTTACATAATTATAAAGCCATAATGGTATTTATTATTATTTATTATAGGCAGTAAAATAAAACTGGCAAACATGAGTTGTGAATTAAATATCACAAATGCAGTAGTCTGATTGGCCATGCAATGTCTTTAGAATATATAGTGCTCAATGGCGCAGATCAAGGCCAAAGAATAAGAATCTTTGGTAACACTTCACTTAAAGCACCCATGTACAGTATGATGCATTATAATGCATTCATACAGTATTATAAATACAACTATAAGTATTTCTAAAGAGGACTAATATATTATAGCTATGTGTATTATGCATTATGAACTCATCAGTAATGCACAATAGATACCTTTATAATGCATTATAATCGTTAGTATAAGGATGCTTTGCATAGTGCATTATAGATGAGAGCGTCATAGAGCATTCATAATGAAAAATAAACATTGCTGCAATGTGTTTTGCCTTTTTAAAATATATTTATAGCCATTGTTATAATATTTTACGGATGCATTATAATGCATTATGAAGGAATCTATGATGCATTTTGATGACTGCTTTAAATAAAATGTTACCGAACATTTGATTACAAACAAAAATGATCAAATACATTCTTCCTGTCCAAAGTTGAGCTAATGTACAATTTGCTTTATATTTTTACCATAATGCTCCTGCTCTTTGCAGTCTACAGTTTCCACCAATGGCAATTGAAATTATTAATATTATGTCACTAATGAAGCTCTTTGTTTCAATTCCGCATTTCTCTGACATTCACAGCTCTTATCCATTTTAATCTGTATTTTGCAGATTAAGGCCGGCCGACATGCTGTGCTGCGAATTCTTCCATCAGCACCTTAGTAATTTGTGTTAGTTTACTTAGCAACTGCCTAACTACACCTGGCAGATAATCGCACCCACCGAGGCTCAATCTCAACACAGACAGCTGGCTGAACACTTGCTCTCCTTATGTTCAGCTGCCATCTGTCTGCACGGAGAGGTTGGTGCATGCTTCTTATAAATCTAGTTCCTTACATGAATGATAGCCAATCTCTTCTCCCTTCACGTGGAGACGATAACATGGCATAACACACTAATCAGTAGCTGAAGCAAAATTTACACATTTTGAGTCTGCGGTCTGAAATATTGAGAAATATTGTCTTCTGGGCTCTCAGCAGCGGAAAGCAGACGGAGTTTGAGCGTCAGAGAGGTGAGACAGTGGCAGCAAGCGAAAAAATTTCACCTGCTGTGAATGGTTTGATGGGACTAAACCTGTCAGACATGCTCTCCCAATATGGACCAATTTACTCTCTCTGCTCAACACTTATGATTAGAAAAAGAGAGGATTGTATCAAACTGAATCTTCTGTGCATAGTAGCACTCCAACAGCCATGTCAATGATTACATTTTAATTAAATACATATGCTTCTGAAGATTTTCAGTGTCCACTCCAGTTACCAGAATGCCATTTAATTAGGCACACAGTCACTCCCATAACAAACACATTACAAATTGTACAAAGAGTGTCACACTAAATGTGAACCATAATTAATTGTAAAATGTAATACTATAATTCAATTTCTTTTTAGCGGCATGGTGGTGCAGTGGTTAGCACTGTTGCCTCTCACCTCTGGGACCCGGGTTCTGGTCTCCGCCCGGTCTCATGTGTGTGGAGTTTGCATGTTCTCCCCGTGTCGTCGTGGGGTTTCCTCCAGGTACTCCGGTTTCCCCCCA
>JABFDZ020000002.1:23314323-23339182 GCA_019775955.2 Pollimyrus isidori
TTGCCTAGACTGCAAGTCTATCTGTCCAATCAGCATTGCCTAGACTGCAAGTCTATCTGTCCAATCAGCATTGCCTAGACTGCAAGTCTATCTGTCCAATCAGCATTGCCTAAGCAAAAACTACGGCTGTATCCAAATCCAGGTGCTGCATTCAAAGACCAAATGCATCACAGCGGTATGACAAGCCTTCAGCCTAGAAATGTGTCCTTCTTTTGCTGAGTTGCAAAGAATGCACCTGATGGACCTTTTTCAACCTATCCCATGATTCATTGTGCATTAAAGTGGGTAAAATGGGCGTATCCTAGTTTGGCAATAGGGGCAGTGCTTTGTGACTTAAGGATAAGGGGGGGGGACAGCTGGTGTTGCAAATTGGAAATTATCCGTAGGCCAGACCGTCCAAATTGATGCTTTTTGTTCGACCTTTGAAGAACTTGGCCTTCGAAGGCTACGCCTTCATAGATCATGTCCATCGAAGGATGCGGCCTCTGAATAGGGACACAGCCAGTATATGAAGCTCTTATAAGCTGTTTCCCATTTCAGGAGCTGCATTTGAGACACTGGGTGCATCATAGCAGCGTGACAAGGCTGTCCCATTCTGAAGGCCACTTCAAATGCTGCCTAGAAATGTCTCCTTCTTTCCCAATATTCATTGGATGTGTCCGAATTCAGGGACCTTTGTGTGTAGCCTTTGTAGGCTGTGTTTCTTGGAGGTTCTCTATCTGCACAATGGATCTTGGACCATACTGGGTTGCGAAGGATCCACTGGGTGCATCCTTCACGTCGTAGGAAAAGATGGATGGATTTCTAGGCTGAATTTGTAGGAGACTTTGAAATGGAACAGCCTTGTCACACTCCTGTGACACATGCAGACTCTAAATGCAGACTTGGAAGGATGCAGCCCCTGAATTCAGACACAGCCGTTGTACAGATTTTTTAGAAGGATGCAACCCACAAAGGTTATGCCAAATGTGTCCTTCGAAGGATACAGCCCCTGAAATATGCTACAGCTATTGACTCCCAGTGAAGCACAGCGAAAACACATAATTGTAGAATATTCATCAATAGGGCTTTGTCTACTCTCCATTTGGACAAAGCATAAATAAATCTTCCGCAGACTTCCAGTAAAGCACAGCATCACTGGATGTCTATGAGATGTATTAATCCTGGTTTCAAAGGTTAAATTAATGTATATGTCATGAATAGATCAGTGTTGTGTTTCAGTAAGATACCTCATACGTTTAGTCGTAAATAAAATGCATTGGCATTGGTACATTAACTAATTCCGTTGTTTTTGCTGTTTTATGGGGGAAGCCATGCTTCTTGTGTAAACTTAGAGTATTCAGAATTCTCTCACCCCCCGCCCTGTGTCTGTTGCCTTTTTTTTTGAAGCGTTTACATTTTATTACACATACAAACATGCCGCTGACAACCGAGGTGCAGAAGAACAATCAGTCTAGGTAAAATCGTATGCCCCTGTATTTGCTTGCAAAGCGGCTGATTTGTGAGGATGCAGGAGCTTGCTAATTATGTATCCAGTCAGGTATGATTTGTGCATTGTTGTTATTTCTGAACAAAGAACACAATGCATTGCAGTGACCCCATTATTCTCCCTCAGTTGAATAGCATAGGCAGTATGTTTGCATTAAATGTCTCTAATTTTGTTTCTGGGTTTCTTTATTGAACATAAATATTTATCCAGCTAAATTTATTTCAATATTTGTATATTTAACATTTTTTAGACACATACTGTTTGTAGCTTTTTCTTACAGATTTATTTTCCCCTCCTGAGTTTAAAGAAATTTATATCTTTTTGTCTTATCCATCTATTTTTGCACGAAATACAGTAACTCAGCTCTTTATTAATTGAGAAACTGAGGGGAAACTGCACAGAATGGAAAGAGGCTATTACAATACCCAAGGTTTTAACGCATAACTCAGACAGTTGTGGGGTCAAACAAGCCAGTCCTCTTCTGATTAATAATTATGACATAAGTTGTAAATGATGAGGGGAATTTCAGTAATTCTTACTTTCAGGCAATGATAGATACATGAGCCACGCAGTTAAACATAATGAGGCAATAGCAATACAACACACGACACAATACAATAGTAGAATGCGACTGTTAATTAAAAAAGGAACAAAACATCATGAATTTCATATAATATGGATCCGTTTCTTGTACATAACTGCTACAATAGTGCAGCCAGTCAAACTACAGTGGCACCAAGACTTTTAAATGACAAGGTGGCAATCAGATCCTGAGAAGAGGAACATTATTAGAGATAAATGCATAATCAACCAATCTGGATTTGCATGTGGAAGAAGACAAAAGCCTCTATCATATTTAGGTAAAATAGATCAAATAAGTATGACACTTACAGTATTTGTCACTGGTTTTATTGCTTATTTGTGCTTCCAAGCAGAAAAAAAAGTATGTATATCTTAGCCTAGTAAGTACCCAGGTTAAATCATTAAAATTCTCCAATGGTAATTGATTGAATTGCATTGCACTTACTAATTCATTCTCTTCAGTCAGCGTTTAAGTTCTTGTCTTACATTTCTCATTGGACTCCTTGACACTCTTGTCCTCTCAACAGCCATGAGTTTATTGTGTTTTGGCATTTTGGTTTGCTTTTGCAAATATGTGATGTTTTGCCATCACTGCTGCTAATTGACATATACGTAAGACGACACTTGTACTGTTAATGGGGGAATACAACTCCTGTGCTGAATTGAAATTATTCTCCTTGTGGCCACACCTGCCCAATGAGCCGGAGGGAATCTCACCACAAAATGCTGGACAATGACGTCTTTTGTAGTTAGTAATGTGCAAAGAGAATAAGAACAAAGATGTAAGGAATATGTGGAGAATAAAAAGTGAGATTTATCCTTGGCAAACTGCTCTGTCAAGGTTGCATGCAGATGGTTTGGGCGTTCCGTTTTTAGGATGCTGCAGATAATAGACACACAGCAGATTAAACACTTTGCTGCAATACGCTGGATCAAAAATTTACATGAAATTACTTTAGCTAAAGATTTATTCGTATAAGCACTATGAAATGAATCAACTGTGACCCTATTAATATCAGGGGCAACAGCAAAATTACAGGCAAAAAGAAATGCCATAAAGTAAATTTAGAAATAAGTTTGTTGAGAATGGCTTGAGAGTTGGTGGTTTGTTCCAAGAGGCGTTTGCTACCACCTGAAGGATATGGATGATGGGGCAGACAGAATCAATATTTTCTCAAAACCCACTGAAGATCTGCAAGGTCCATGCGTACGCCCTAGTGCCAGTATCCATCCTTAAAAGGAATAAGCTTTCAGGATAGCACCTACACCTAAATTATTCTTTGGATGAGCAGATCAAAATATTATTGAAAAACTTAAATTAAATAGCAAAGAGGAATCTTTACCCCGGAGTGCTGAAGATCAAAGAGAAAGCAGAATGAAGAGAATACCATCTCTGAGCGCTAAGATATGAGCAACATAGCACAGCTGAAATATACCCATTGGTAACACAGTCATGGCTTTTTATCATTTTTATGTATAACATTTATTTCACGAGTAGGCAATTTATGAGCTATGCTAAGGCTAATTTGATTCTATCTACCTATCTATCTATCTATCTATCTATCTATCTATCTATCTATCTATCTATCTATCTATATATATATGTTCATTCATGTTCTCACTGCTTATCCTGGCCAAGTAATTATTAAACTAACTATCTGGCTATCTGGGATAACTCGAAACATGGCCTGGAGTTGGAATCAAGGGTCTGAGTTGAATAGCCGGGCTGTAGGCTATCGCAAGGAGCATAAGGCACAAGGCTACATACAGTGCATCCTGTTTTATAAGGTGCAGCCTTAGATATACAAAACATATAGCGTATAAGAAGGACACTTGCTTACAGGGAAGAACAAGCTAACACAGGCACCCAATGAGCATGGAACCTAGCAGACATGAGGAAACACAGGAAGGTCAGACACCCAACAGTAAGGCTCACATATGGTGGGTAATTTATATGATACTAAAGACATGCGAGGATCGAACTGGGTTCATGCTAGACACAGGCAAATACACATGCAACAATGGGAGAGTATTATCAAATATCAACAGTAACACAACACTACAAGGGGATCATTACCATTGCCCATGAGCATGCTGGGATATGCTAAAATCCTGCCAGTGCTGCAATATTATCCATCCATCCATCTTCTGTAACTGCAGGTCCCAGAGTGACATCCCTGGGGCACAAGCCCATCACAGGGCAAATTCATACACCATTGACTCACACATGCACAACTATGGCCAATTTGGTTCAACATAATAATAATAATAATAATAATAATAATAAAGAAGAACAATAACAACCTTTTATACCGGAATCTATGTTTATGTTCTTTGTACAATTTATAGCTTGGCTGCTCTGAAGTTTCTTCTTCAAATGAGTAGTCGATTTAAAAGGCGAAATGAGCCCACAGTGGGTGGGATTGTTGTGTGCTGTCAATCACGACTCCCCTCTGTGTTTAATCGGGCAGATATTGACAGCATGCGGTAAACCTGACCTACCGTGAAGCCTAATTCCTTCCGTTACTGGCATTCCAAGGCTATGAACACCAGACAGGCCCTTACGTGTGTGTGTGTGCTTTCAGGATTTGTGATAAAATAAGTACCTTGGCATAGGAGAAATGCTGAACACGTGGTTCGAGTGTTGAGGTTCTGCCAGCTCCCCGTCCTTGAAGACTCCAGACAGGTGAGAGCTCTCGCCAGAAGCTGTGTGCAATCACACATGCAGACCTAATGAGTAAGGGGTCACCCCAGGGTAATCGAAGTCAGATTTGTGGCTATTCTTTCCACCCTCTCAGCTATGAAGGAGTTATTGCATGAGCCTGTCAAGTAATGGGGAAAAGACATCTTAAACCAGGAAGAAACCACTGGGAAAGACTTCACAGCGCATATGGCAAAGTTCATCACTGACAATTCGATTCACCTCCTGCAGAAAACACGCAGAAATAACAGCAGACAGCTTTAATATGTTGGGGAATTGATTTGAATAACCTTTTCCTTTTTGCACCTCTCATTCAGACCTTTATTCTTAATTATGTCTGGAGGCTGCGGAGATGCAGGCACCGCGGTGAATCACGCCTTCCGCTGCTTGAATGTTCTCTTCTCAGCATGACGTGCATCCGGCAGCATGCACCATACCTGCCTTCCATAAGTAAAGCGGATAATAGGGAAAAAAGTTCCACCTTTGATTATCCTTCGACTCTGTGATTATTATTGATGGTTGTGGTGCAGATGATGTTCTCCCCTGAAAAAGACATTTAATCACAGTTGGAGTGTGATTAATGAATACATAAAAGGACTGATTTGTCAATAGAAGTGTGCGGCAAATGCAAAGAGCAGGTTGATTATTTGTAGTGTAGATTATAACAATGTGCAAACATGCGCTGCAATGAAATCGAAGCAGGAACTCAAAAGTGATAAAGATGCAAAATAAACAATTTTCGCTTGCACCGGGTATCTGCAGAGGAGGCAGTGCAGCCTTAATTAGCTAATTGCTTACAGCTCGGCTTTCTTAATAATCAAAGTTTTAATACTTTAAAAAAACAAAATAACTCATTTAAGTACAATGAGTAAAAGTTCAGTCAGGTTTCAACGACATCGTTTGAGGTCTTCTGGTGAAAAGTAACTGCATTATATAACTTGCTATAAAAATGAACATTTTTATAAAAGAGCACACATGCATATTTGCACACACTTGTGTCAATTCGTGAAATCTGAACGGCGGATGCCTGACAGCTGTGAGGTAGCCGAAGCAAATTGCAGGAATAGAGAGATGTGACTGCAACCGTGAATACGTAAAGTGACATTCATATTCAAGTGACATGTGCACTTGATATACTTTATCAAACTGGGAAATTAAAGTTGATAAAATATTTTGATACATTTTATGGAACTCTTCATTAAAATAATTCAACTGAACTGTTTAATTTCTATTTATTTATTTGTTGTTATTATTATTATTATTATTATTATTACTATTATTATTATTATTAATAATAATATTATTGTGTCCACTTTGGTACTTTAAAATTCTTTGAGATATATACTGGCAAACTAGCACAAGTAAACAGTACAGCACACAGTGTTAACATTCTCTCACGCATTAATTATCCTTAACATCCACAGTTAGATATTTCATTGCCAACCTTAAAACAAGAGAAAAAAAAAACAGTACTACAAATAAATCAGTTAGAATTTCCTGAATATCACTGCTTAGGCGTCTTATCCTCAGTTGCGTTCAAAATACTTGACTGTGGGACAGCATTGAGAATATAGCTGTTTTGTCCTTGCCAGGAACAAGCAATAAGTACAGAAGTAGAGGTTCCAGATGATTCAGCTGTAAAAATAGTCATCCACCAGCCTTTGCATTGCCCAAGGGTCTATAAATCTCACACAAGGTTTGCTGCCTACTGTCGATGGACTTAGTTGAAACAAATGGAGCAAAGTATATGTGCATAAGGTATACATAAAAGCAATACAGCACTCAGGTTCTCCAGTGAGAACAGCTCCACGGAAATACATCCTAAATCAAACACACTATCTCTGCCTTCCTTTGCAATAGATTCAACAGTAGCAAACCCAAGACAAATAAATCTCCTGACACACATGGCAGAAAATAACATGGCTTGTTGCAGTATGATATTGCCCCAAACCTCCAGAGTGAAAGCTAATTTGTCTAATGGTTTGGTTCACCCTTTCTCAGCCTTATAGATGATTGGTGATCAGCCAGGCTTTTCCATTGTGCAAAACACTTGTGAGGTTTACCAACAATGGCTGACCGTCATGGACTAAATTATGCCTGGTTTTAACTTCAGTTTTTAATGTTCTCTGCTTTACACAATACCAAACAGGAACGACCCAGGCAACTTTCAATGCACATATAAATGTATTTATTTGGCAAACCTTTTGTCCAAGGAAGATGATGCAGTTTCTTACTAACTACACTATTTAGGCAATTTTACAGATGCCTCCGTTCATAAGGTATACCATAATGTTGTGGATAACACTATATTTAAAAAAATCTTACAAATGCACATGCAGGGAAAACATATGCAAGAAGTGGACACACAGAGATAGATGTGGGCACTGAATGTGACTTCATATGCAGATTATCACCAGGTCACTGCACATCCTGGCATAAATGCATACAATGTCTTTGGATTTTCCTACTCAATGAGTAAACTGGAGAGCATAAGATGTGACTTGGCTGGGAGTGTTCAATATTTACATATTCAGTATAACAAGATAAATAGACTATCCAATGAAATGGCCAGACTACCTCCACTCTATGAAATTTGCATATTTTCCCTGGACTGTGCAGGTTTACTAAAGTCTCCTCCTCATGGGCAGGTTAATAGGTTTTCTAAATTGTCCAAAGTCTATGATTATGTGTGCAATTATGGGCCCTGCAAAGGACTTGGTACTGCAGTCTTATGGCTAATGCGCCGTACATTAGGCCCCAAACTATAGGGGTGTGCAATATCAGAGCATGAATGATTAAAATATCTCCATGATCTGCCTTTACAGAGAGATCATTATTATTACGCTACAGTATACATACTACCAGTTGCAGTTCTCTGGCTCATATATGCATCTGAAGTTGTTCGGTTAGCCAAATCCGTTTTGACACAGGATTCTTTTTTGGTTATACAAATTCACGCCTGCATCCCGACATGCAATGTGGAACATGAAACACAATCCCGGTTTGGCAGTGTAACAGCATGAACGACATGGGGGAGTGGGTCTCTGAAAAAGAATTTAACATCAGTAATAAGTAAAACAATCATATTTGAAAAGTACCAGTTATTTGCAAAATTTGGAAATACAAGGCTTGCATGTTGGATGGCGATAGGACAAACCTTCTTAACCACTTCAAAAGAAAACATCAAAAAGAGTATGAGAGGGAAGGAGCATGCGCTGTTTACAGTGCGTTGTCGTACCCGCCATACCACCTCAGGGATGAGAACCTGAGGGCAGCCATATGGATGATACCTCAGTTTTCCCCATTGGCTGGAGTGCCAATACTGCCATCAACCCCCAAATTTTTCTGTAAGACAGAGGACCTCCTTACAGGGCTGGATGTAGATTAACATTATACCCAGACTGAAGCAATTACAGGTTAAGGGCCTTACTCAAGGGCCCAACGGAGTAGGATAACTCGTGGCATTCACAGGATTCAAACCAACAGTCTTCCAATTGCTGGGACAGATCCCTAGAGCCACCAATCCACCCTGTTTGTTTCTTCTTTTAGGTTTTGTTACCTTGTAGGGTTTAGTTTTAAAAATGAGGGAATTAGTTTTGGTTGTACTGTTCTTGCAAACCATTCTTCAGGAGAGCCAAACAGTATTAAAAACCGACATGAAAAAGAATTGTGATAAGATCGTGGACTGTGATCGTGCCAGAAAAAAATTCTAATATATTTTTGACATATCGCAAATCAGACCCCCTGTGACCCTAAGCAGTACAAGTGATTAGAAGATGAGTAGAAATGTATTCATAAAGTGCCTTTCACACAGTCTTAAAGTGGGAGACATAATAAGAAAACATTAAAACAGACAAAGCAAACATAAAATTAACAACATTAACCAATGGACACTGAACATTTGAAACAAAAACAGAAAGAGCACATGGCTGCCCACAGGCTAGACTAAACAAATATGTCTTTGGCTGTTTAAAAGTGTCAATACTGTGAGCAGCTCGGAAAACAGGAGGAAGGCTATTCCAGCATCTCAGCACAACACACTGGAATGGATCCCCACTTGTCATAAGCCTTATATGAGGAACAATAATCAGTGAAATGACTTACTAGCGGTATGTCGGTGTAGATCAGACATATAGTTAGGGGCTTGACCATGCAGCGCTCTACTAGTGTGGACAAAAACGTCAAAATAGGCTCTAAATTCTACGAAGAGCCAATGAAGAGAAACAGAAATTGGGGTCATATGAGACCATTTTACTAGAACAAGTTAATAGTCTAGTAGCAGAATTTTTAATATATTGAAGGAATAGTAGCGAAGTGTTATTTATGAACTTGAACAGAGGATTACAATAATCTAAATGTGACAAAATGAATGCGTGAACCACTATTGAGCCTTAGGGCACTGTTGTTCTTCATTTTTAAATATTTAATATGTGATAAAAACAGGAGCAGAACGGGGATCTAACGTAAGTATATAAATTCAGGGACTGACTGAACACTACATCCATGTTTTTGTTTAAAAGAAATTTTGAGACTATATCAGCAATTTCTTTTACAATTATGTAATAAAATTTGGACACCCATTAAATATTTAGTACTTGATCAAAAAGTATCAACATATCATTATTAAATCTTGTTTAAATCTTGTTTCAAATTATATTTGTAGATAAAGGTGATTTAATTCCATGACTGATGAAAAAACAAGAAACAAATTCACTTGTTTCACAAAAGAAATGACCTAAGATGCCAATACCTACTGAGGAAAAAGTTAGGACACCCTGTGCCCTAATAGCTAGTATTTCCCCCTTTCCCTGAAATAACTTCATTCTGACATTTCCAATAATCATCTATGAATCTCTGACATTCACTGGCAGAAAGTTTTCCCTACTCTCCAATGCAAAATTCCTTAAGATATGTGATGTTTGAAGGGTGTCTTGCATACAATTCCTCTTTAAATCACCCCACAGCATCTCAATAGGATTCAGATCTGGGTTTTGACTTGACTATTCCAGAACTCTTTCTTGTACGCCTTGGTAGATTTAATGGAATGTTTTAAGTCATTGTCATTTGCATGATCCACCCCAACTTCAGCTTCAACTTCTCAACAGATGTTTTCATATTGTCTTCAAGCACCATCTAATATGATGAAGAATTTATAGTAGATTCTATGATGGTGAGCTGGCCAGGTTCTGCTGCAGCAATGCAGCCCCAATCCATGACATTTCCACCCCCATGCTTCACAGCTGGCATGAGGTTCTTTTGCTCAAAATACTGTATGTCTTTGGTTTACACCAAACTGTCCTCTGTTACTATGTACAAATAATTCGATTTCAGATTCATCTGTTCAAAGCACATTGTTCCAAATGTCCCGGCCTTTGTCTATGTGGGTCTCTGGCAAACTTCAGTCTTGACCTGGTATGTTTTTGACAGCAAGGGTTTCCTCCTCGCACAGTCTCTTTCTGATGGTAGATGCGTCTACCTTGACATCAACTGTGGCAAAAAGTTCCTGTATGACCTGTGATGACATTTTAGGATTTTTGGAGACTTATTTTAGCATCTTGTGGTCTGTTCTTGGGCTGAACTTGCTAGGACAGCCTGCCCTGGCCATACCGGCAGTTGTTTTAAATGTTCTCCACTTGAAAATTATTCTCCAGACAGTGGAATCGCTGATTCCAAACTGTCTCGAGATCTTTTTATATCCTTTCAAGACTCATATGCATCAACATACTTCTTTCTGAAGGCCTCAAAAAGCTCTTTGGATCTCACCATGGTGATCCCACTTATTTCAACAATCAAGAGACCAACCTAATTGTCTATGGTATAAATAAGACAGACTCCACCGAAAAGCCCTGTAATAATGTTCTAATCATTTTCACCTGATGTCGTGCACCTGAATCTAACTCTAGGCATTTTAAATAATAATGGATGGTGAGGGTGTCCTAACTTTTTCCTAAGTGGAAATTGGCATCATAGTTACTTTCTTCTGTTATACAAGTGAATTTGTTTCTTTTTTTGCGTAGGTGATACAGTTACATCACCTTTATCCACACATATGATTTGAAAGTGATATAAGATTATGATTTAATAGTGATATGTTATTATTTCTTAATGAAAAACTAAACATTTAATTGGGTGTCTTAATTTTTTCACATGACTGTATATTGCAATGTAATATACTTACAAAATAATGATAGTTATTGCCCTGATGCTGTTTACAATATATTTTGCACTTTTCTTGGAATTGTACATTTTGACCAATTCTTGATAGCCTCAGACATATTGCAAACTGTCAACCAAGCAAGTCTTAAAGACACCTCAGGGTCCTTTGAGATTTATTTTGGCAAGATAGCACAGCTACACAGTAAAAACCCAATGACAACATTTTCCCACACATTAGCTTATTTTGACAATATTTGGTATGCAGCCCAAAAACATGAAAAGACAATGTTACAAAAAGTCAATGTTTAAATGTTTTCAGAAGGATTGCTTATTGCAATTATTTTTGTGGAATTATCTCTTAAGTTATATGGAAGAATGTAGGCAAAAGGAAGCGCAAAAAGAAGAAGCCTTGCAGCTGTTTTGTGTCTTCTGAAATACCTCCACATGAACGCAGATCATGAAACAAAAATGCACATTCAAGTCACATATCACATTTCTTGTGGAAGATGCCATTATTTAATTAGCTGATATGTGTTATGTGACATATGGTGCATTAGCCTAAAATATATCACACACATGTGTCTGCATGAGTAGCCATGTAACCCACGTGCTAGCACAGACATACTGAGAAGCTGCATTATGAAATAGTTAACGTCAGTTAATGTTAGCCAGAAAGGTAGATGGCAGACCGACTCCATTTGTAGTTTTGCTTGTACGGGGGACACTGTCCTTCAGTATTTGCTAGCTGGCAACAAGCATAAACAGAACACAGCCTATTTCATTTCCATGCCACATACTTTTAGCACAACTAGCGAACTATTTTCTGCTTGATGTTAACTAGCTAGTCATCCAGCTAAATGTAATACTGTTAGTATCGGTTGTCTTTTGCTGCATATTTGAATGTATAACAGTCACATAAAGTTTTAGTTTTTGTGTCTTGTGTGTGCTTTTGAAATGTAGCCCACTGCACCGCAATTTGCTTTGCACAATGTTCCTGCATGAAACATTTAGGCATCTCTTCAGCAGTTCATGTTTAAAATGTTCACGTTGCTTTTGCCAAGCTGTCATATGTGACAATAAGAGAAATTCACCTACAAAGATTGCGGCAAGTTGCATAAATAATATGCAAGATATGAAAAGCCAATGATATGAACAGGAGGTAAGCAAGGGTTAATGCACGACAAAGTAGTGCATTATATGTGTTTAAACGTGCAGGTCAAGTGACAGACAGGGGGAGACGGTGTGAGGCAGAGAGCCACTAACCAAGCTGGGGTTACTGATGGACACAAACTTCAAAGTGTTTTTTCCTGCTTACACCACAGCCAATTAACCAAATGTAATAATAGATTGCTAATTCTGATTTTTCACTGAGAGCAGCAAGTCTGTTAAGTTATTATAAACATTTGTAAACTATAGAACCATTTTGTGACATTTTAGGCAATTTCAGTTCTAATAAGGCCATCCATCCTAAAACCTTGTACTGCACAAGCAGTCATGATAATTAAATATAATGCATGGCCCTATGAATGAAGCAGTTCACTGACATATTTCAGGTTAGTCTGTGGATACTGCAAAGATTTGTAATATCAAGATATAAATGATGTTTTTCTTTAAAAAAAAACAAACAAATAGATAATTATATTTCTTTAGTCTTCTTAAAACTTCAGTCTGGCACTATAATGAGGAATAAGTCAGTAAGAAATTTTGTTAGTGTCGTCTTCAATGACAAATGGTCTTAAAAATTCTGCATTTTGCACATGGCAGTTGTTCCAGGTTGGCTGTTAACAAAAAGAATTGGTGCAAGGCTTTTCTTATACCTGAATCATGATATATTAACTCTATGTGTTCCACCTTCCTCTGTGTCCTGGGTTTTTCCTTGCCTTGGGCCAACGGCTTCAGGCATAGACTCTGGACCTTCGTGACCCTGCATAGGACAAGCTGGTATAGAAAATGGCTGGATGGATGGATAGATGGGTGGATGGATGCTCCACCCTCCATGGTGAACCTGGAGTCAATCCTATGATGCACAGGGTTAGGGATATAAAAGGCAGGTATGTGCTTCTCCCATATTTGTGTCCATGTTTCCCTCGTTGTTAGGAAAAGGATGCGGGGGTGGCACAGATACGATTGAAGATGGTTCATTTCAGTGTTCAATGTTCATTTCCAATGCATGTGCCATTTGCTTTGTGATGTTTAATGTGGTCTTTTTCGTTATAATTCCTAGTAGGAGAATTACAGGAAGCATGCAGATGCACAGATGTCGCTAAAAGCTAAATTTTAATGTAAATATATATTTAATTAACACTCGACTGACACTGCTTCTCAACCGCTGGAAAAGTAATGAAATGTACGGAGTCAAGATACCAAATAAAAGGAAAAATGAAACTAACAAATCAAAAGTTAAATTTAGTATGAGAGAAAATAATTGATAAATGTACTGATTTTAGGATCTAACTGCCAAAGCCAAAAATAATATAAAATATGCTAAATTAAATAATTTGTTGACCATGCTTAGGAAGTGAAGGTCCTCTATATAAGTGACCCCAAAGCCATACATCTACATTAAATGAACCGGAAAATAACATGCAGGTTTAGTCTAACAATAGAAGACAGTGCAGGAAAAAGATGTATTAATAACAGCACAGCCCCCTCCTGAATGCATATCTTCAAAGGTGGTGCCAGATGAGGTGGAGCCTGAGGATGGCAGCAAGCACTCGCTCCATCACCCCACTGCACCACTTGCAGCCAGACACTGGGGCATGTGTGTCTCAGAAGACAATGGGCGCTTCCCACTGTGTGCTAGTCTTCTCTCTTATGCCCACTAGCACCCTCTGTTCATCTATGATTCATTGTTATACAACTGCTTTCACTGCTTCTGAGGCCAAATGAGGACTGACTGACTAGTAAAAGGTAAATGAAGCCCAATATCAACCGTGGATAGTTTCACAGATTTTTAGCCAACTTCCTTGTGGAATCAAGACAAAAATTTTGGATACGAGGCTAGAAAAGTGGGGTTTCTGCATGCATAATATGAGATGATAAAACAAAGTGGTGTTTTAATAGATTCTGCATTCGCTAAAGACTCATGGATGGCATAATAGGGCGCTGATGATGCTTTGTGAATTAAAATCCCATTCAGAACACACATAAAGACTTTCAAAATAGGGTGTCCCTCCTGTGCCAGCATAACATGTGTAAATGGGAGATAAATCACAGTGTAAAATGAGTTATGGACTTTGCTTATAAACAGTCCTTTTCACTAGAGAGTAAAAACAATTAGTCTAAGTTCATAATACCTGCTTACTTCAAGACAGATATTCCTGTCCCAAATGACTACTCACTGTTTTAAGAACATAGCAAAAGATTGGGGGTTACAAACAATCTATGGCACAGGTGTTGGAAAGGGAAATTGATATGAGGAACTGAGAAAAGCTAATGGGGACGAGCCTTTGTATTTCACCCTTACAGTGACCATGTTATACTCAACGTTTATGTTCCTGCACTCTTGAAACAATGAGCAGGGTATTCTTTACTGTAACATCACTATGCGCTTATCTTAAAGTTAACCAAGGATTCAGAACCATGTTGTTAGGAACAAAAAGTAATTAGCTTTATCACTTAGTTGGTATGAATCAGTTTTTTAAATGAAATTAATATCAAAGTCTTAAGCATCCTGTCTAGAATGGAGTCCTATTCCATGATCAAAGAGCCCAGGAGTTTAATTTAATCAATTAAGCAGTAGACTAGTATACCACAGAGCTCTAGGGTTTATACACACTGCACAATTGCTTGATGATCTTGTCATATATTTTTAAAATTTATTTATTGCATAGGTGCAGTGGTTAGCACTGTTGCCTCACACCTCTGGGACCTGGGTTTGAGTCTCCGCCTGGGTTACATGTGTGTGGAGTTTGCATGTTCTCCCCGTATCGTTGTGGGGTTTCCTCTGGGTACTCCAGTTTCCCCCCACAGTCCAAAGACATGCTGAGACTGACTGGAACTCCTGAATTGCCCGTAGGTGTGCATGTGTGAGTGGTTGGTGTGTGAATGTGCCCTGCAATGGGCTGGCCCCCTGTCCAGTGTGGTTCCCTGCCTCGTGCCCGTTGCTTCCGGGATAGGCTCCGGAAACCCGCGACCCAGTAGGTTAAGCAGGTTGGAAAATGGATGGATGGATGAAGGGGTTGAGCATGCTGCTACTTACCAAAATTTTTAGCAGGAAAAGATCTGTTAATATCAATGTTGCTCAACACATTCTGTGGAACCTTCTGGCAACCCAGTGCTTGAGACCCACAGCTGAACCAGGTGTTTTTGATTGTTTGGTGCAGGTGTGCTAAATGTAGACTGTCTGGGAGCCTTGGGAACTCGGTTGAGAAAGACTGTCATATTGTTTAGACCACGATGGAGTAGCAGGGGTAGCAGACTTCCAGACTGCAGAGAAGGAAAATTACATAACAACTGGGTAAAACAGCCTTGTCCTGGTTAAGCTTTCTCAGCTAAGGAAAGTCATGAAGTAATTGGACTGAGGATGACAGTTTTCCTGTCCGTCTCCTTCTCGTACATCTGCTGACTGTATATGCTTGGTCCGAATGATAAGGTTTGGGTGGCTTAGAGAATCTCCAATTGGATGTTTTATATTATCGCTCCTATTTGCAGGCTTAAATCTGTCAGCACCTTTCTGATTTAGAGATTTCTGGATCTGTCAGATTCCCCCAAAAATTTAGTGAATTTTACTTGTGCAAATGCATGTCATGCATCTATGTTTCTGTCTGATGTGTCAAGATAGACTTATGTAACAGTTATATGAGGTAAAATAACATCCTAAAAAAAACGTTCAAATCGCAGTGTAGCGCCGGTAAGCCAATGAGATCCAACTACATGTATGCAGAATTTGAAGCTCAGCAGCCTTGGTAGTACAGATATGTGTAGCTGCAGCTCCGGATTATTTTTCACAAATACATGCAGTCAACAAGTCTTCTGCTCTTTCTGAAGGCTTTGCTGATACCAGGTGAAAATTTGACTTAAAAATGCATCATGTGAAAGTGCATTAACAGCATGCTGAAGTTATTCGTTCCGGTTCGCATGAAACGAGACTGCCGGTGTAGGTGGACATTCCTTGTGACATTTGTGAGCAGGTCTCTTAAAACCTTGGGAAAGCATTTCTCTTTTGTTACCAATCCTATCTTCAGCTGCTCTGCATAGCCCAGTATGAGCTTGCCAATGCCTTCCATTCTTAGCACTTATTGTGGCCAGCTGGCCCTTGCAATTGGACTAGCACTAAGTCAACATCAGGCCCTATGCTAGCATGGCAGAGACGTGAGCAATGACTACATGATACAATGAGCTGTAGACCAGCTTCAGAGAGGTTTTCCACAAGTCTCTAATTGTACAAAAAAATGGTCTGGGCATCTGCTCATGAAATGGCATCATGGTGGGCTATAAAGCATATCATTTTTTAAAATAAGTATTCTATTGTCACATGTTAGGCTTTTAGAAGACCTAGTAGTAATATTTTTATTCCAGAAAGAATACCTGGCAATGGATCTTCTTAAAACATGTGATCATTCATGAATATTACATGCAAAGCTATTACTGAGAGAGAATTCAGCCCAAATAGTCAGTACATCTCCCACTGCGAAAGAAATAAAAACGGCAAATGTTTACTGACATCCAACAGGGTGCATAATTGAAGCAATGGTTAAGACTGATATATTTTGATTTTGATTTGATTTTTAGGTAATCAAGGAATGAGGTCTCATCTTTCATGTGTTGCACATCCTGAAAGTGATATAGAGACAATGAAACCCAGCTGAAACAAAATCCAGATCAGGAGATTGCGATCAGCTAGAACGCGGTTTTACAAGGAGAGACTTCCGCCAGATTATAACGTATTGTCAGAATCTGCTGAAATCGTTTTAAATAGATTCCCATCATTTTCTCTCGAGTGCAGTCATAAAGACCCAGGGCTCCCACGGACACTGCTAGCCTTGATAGATTCCCCCTACAGAGATTAATCTCGATAGAACCCAATGGGGAAATGATCTACAGCCTGTTTAGATTCTCGTTTTCCAGGATTTCTGCCGCCCCCCTTCCCCCAAGCCCACAGGCAAGACGCCAGGCCTTCAGACTGATTCGCTTCACTTAAATAAGGCAGACTTACACGGGCCATTCCAACCGTTTCTAGTCTGCCCATAAAAAAATCTCCACATCCAGAAGGGTGACAGATTTAGTGGTCGTAATCTGCTGATCGCTATGATTTTCTGGTGACAGGTGTGCGTTGTGTGACCCTGAAAGGAGATTTAATAACTTGAGTAAATGGTGATTTAAAACACAACGAAACTGCTCTCTCTTAAAGCGCAGTGGTGAAAATATAGGGGGCAAGAAATGAGAAATATGATCATTGCTTTAATGTATAGACAGCTGCAGCGGGTGCTGTAAAGGATCCAGCTCTCAGCTCATTAATACCACCTGTGCAGATCCTCAACAAGCTGGGTTCCTCACACACACACAAGCACTCACGGTTTGACTCACAGCCGGCTGTGACTTCATCAGGCTGCTCTTTCATTATTGGGCGTATGTGGTCATATGATGTAGCAAGCAAACTACATTTGTTCTCCTTTGTAGAGAAATAAGTGGAAGCCTGTTTACAGTGACATTGCAATAGAGGTACTGCAAGACGCTGTTCCTGTTATTGACTATTTTTAATCATTAGGGCTGGGGAAAAAATTCTAAAATTATGATTGACTAATCCTGTGTTCAGGTGATCAACTAATCCATTAGAAACAGTGGGTTTAAAGAAAAATGCAAATGCTTTACGTAAAAAGTGTATGACAAAATGGCATAGAAACAAAGACTCAACCACACTTGGCTTCATCTTAAGGATATGGTATTTTGGGGGCTTATTCTGTCACCAAGATTTCACGGTAAACTGCATTAATGTGACATGACCCAAGCCTAGAAACAACTTTAAAACTGTTCATAAAGAAAGGTTTACTGATTCAGGTGACAGGTCCAGAGAGCACAAATCCAGACCAAGATTTTGTTTCAACCAACCAGTTGAGTACTCTCACTGCGACTCTTTATACTTAACTGGTCCGTGGAAAACTGGAAATTTTCAGTATGAACCAGTCACAAATTTGTTGTTGTTCTGTTGAGGCCAGTTCACAACGGTTGTAAAATCAAAACGGTGTTACTTCGAAGGGCCTTTTTTTGTTGTGGATATCAGTGTTTCCCAACCTGGTTCCTGCGGACCCTCAGACGGTCCATTTTAGTGGTCCCTCCCTGCCACACACATTTTTGCTGTTAGTAAAAACGTTTTGCTGGGAGCAAAAACACAGACTATCTGGGGGTCCCTGACTCCGGGGTTGGGAAACACTGAGGTACGTGATCATATAACGTGACAACCAAACCATAGCTTTTATTCCCCTAAAGTAATGTCACTTGAAAGATCTAATATGCTACTGGGGTTTGTGAAATTTCTGTTCAATTTACACGAAAACATCAAGCAGTATCATTATAAACATTTGTAACAAGTCTTGTCATATTACCTGTGAGCTTGCAACATGCAAAAGCAGGGAGAAGTCTGGTTGTTTACAGTTATACTAATGAAAACTTTGTGATGTGCCATAGCTATTCTCAGCTGTCCATTGCACCCGACCAACATACCAATACATGAAGCGTTCTCCAAATCTAATTAATTTGTTGTTGTACATCACATTAGATGCTAGAGTGACAAATGGCATAATGAGTGGCTGTAGAACCTCTAATTAACGGCTGTAATTAGGAATGTAATTATGGGGTGCACTGACTTCTTGCTGATTGATATAACAGGGCTGCAATGAACATCATATTTAGCATGTGGGCAATGTCAGCCATGTAAGGACTTCTCATTATCATAAGCAGAGAAAACTCTCAAATTTGGACAAACCTAGATAGAAATGCAGGTTTAAACAATGGTAGCTGTAATGACTACCATAACACAACATTCTCTCTTAGTTATGGACTGACTTATATGTAAGTATAAAAATTTATAGGCATCCTAAGCCTTGCGATATAGCATTATTGGCACAAACCATATCGTCTGTGTTAAATATTTGCTCTTAACAGAAATTTCTTATTCCTCACTGATATGGCTACCAAATACTGTTGAAGTATATTCTTATACTACGAAAAACAAAGAATATCGCTTTACTTTGTCCTGCTACTCTGAAACAGAGTATCTAAAGATACAAAAACAAGACACCCTAAATGGCCCATCCCCTGAGTTAAACTTCCTTGGGAACAAGTCTTTGCTGTATTCTACTCAGGTGGAGGGACATATTTGAAGCCATTGTGAATGAGCCAAGAAATAATAAAGACTCATTGTGTTTATTAAAGGACTGTGACACAGCGGGGACTAAATCGAAGTGCCATTTTGTTTGAACAGCCGCCCACTAATGTTGCAGATATACCTGGCACACAAGTGCGTCTACAGCAATAAAACACATCTGAAAACTGGATAAAATGGACCATTCGTTGAATACATTGTTTTATGAAGTATACAGTACAGTATAGAGCTGGTTTCTACAAACATATCGCGACGGGCATTGATAGACTTTAAGAGAGCAAAGTTTTGTTCTGATTTAATGTAGCGAGGTAAGTGATAATTACATTTGTGAGTTAGATGGCTGATTGACTATGAAACATAAATCACGCTTACTGTTGTTGTCTGGATGATTAAAGATTAAAGTAAAAAAAAAAAACCCCACAACAAACATTCTTACCTTGATACCTAACACCTGCCATGTCACTTAAGCGCTCTTTTTACTGCCCTTCTTACAATAGTAATTCTCTTCTTCTCAAAGTGTCTGCCACCATTATCATACCTGGCAAATATCAGATAATGCCAACACCAATCGTAAATGATATAAAAGCGGGGTTTCCAATTTAAGTCACTAAGAATTTTAGCTGAACTTCTCAATGAATTCTCACTTTTTCCAAGTATTACATAAACATTTCACGTGCAATTCAGGAATTCACTGCATTAATTATATTATTTAGTGTTAAAAAACACAGCTTTCTTTCAGTCTTTACAAAGCAACAAGGATTTCGCCAATTTAAAATTGGTTTTAAATTCTAAACTATTTAAATTATTCTAACTTGGCCAAAAATGAGAGCAAACCCCCTCATGAAAATAATAAATAAATAAAAACTTAGCTAATAGTTGTTCAGCGGTGATTAATTTTATCTCACCCATAAATGAGGGATGTTATCTGTAAGCGAAGAAACTTTCCTATTACGTAGCTGTTGTAGATTAGTGTATAACAGGAAACCTTAAAAACACCTCCTCCACTAAAATTTACTGCACTTCATTCATCAAGCTATTACCTCTAACCTCCTATGCAGTACAGGCTTATGGTGAACCAGAAAATTACCATCAGGAATCATGGACAGGATGCCAGCCCAGGGCAGGGCACATACAAACACAGAGGCACAAAGGGCAATTCAAAGTCACCAATTCCCTTACCTGCATGTTTTTGCACTGCGGGAAGAAACCGGAGGTGAATGTGTGGTGAACAGACAAGACTCCACATACACAGGACCCCCGACACAAGAGGTGCTAGGTCACCATGCTGCTGTACTGAACTTCAGACATTTTGTTACTTAATAAAAGAACATAGCAGTAGTTAGCTAAACAATGAGGAAGACTTACTTCAAAATATATACTCATTTCCATCAGCTATTCAAAACTAGAAAAAAATTGACTTGGCAGACATGACACTGGCCATATATTTGGCTTGTGACAATTTTTCCTCCATTTGCATAGAGCGATAACACCCATTATTGGAGAACATAATTATTTCCCCAGCTGTGACTGGAATGTTTCCAGCAAATTTCTACAGAAAAAAAAAATGTTTAGGTCCGAAGAATGAAGACTGATGAAATTCAGAGTGTAGATATTTAAAAAGCTCTACTGACTAATGTCATTATATTCAGCAAATGTGATCAAGGACTAGCAGATAGGAATTTCATGAAACATTTGAAAACTCATGTTTCTTTTATCAAATCCAGGGTGTTCTCTTTGACAGTATTGCTATCTTTGGTGCTTATCTGGTTTTAAGGCTTGAAATGGATCTTGTATTTGAGGATAAGAGTACTACCTGACATTATTGCAAGTAAGACTGCATTCGAGGTTTTCCATTTTCATTCTTCAGAAATATCTGAGAGAATCCTGGACATTCTTTATCATGTCATATGGGGATTCCATTCCTGGAATGTTTTAAAATTACAGCGGTACCTTAGAACTCAAACTTAATCCATTCAGAACTCGGGTTCAAATCCTAAAATGTTTGAATTCTGATCAAATTTTCCCCATAAGAAATAATCAAAAACCAGTTCATTTTTTCCTGCCCCCAAAAAATAACACCTAAATATGTTTTTTTAGCATTTAAAAACAAAATTAACAAGATAAAACAAGAAGAGCGTTTTTTTTTCTTAATGCCCGCATTGTCCGCTTTTTCCATGTGCCATGTCCCCTACTTAACTTTGTGTGGAATCCTCTGTATTTAGTGTTTCAGTCTGTTTCCCCAGTCCGGTCATTATGTTGTTCTCAATTAAACCCAGTGTTTCCCGATCGCTTGAGTCCTGTCCTTCTTTCCGCGTTCCCGGCTCGGCAGATTGTGGAAACCCCCAGCGATGCCCCAACACTGTGACAACAGTAGACTGTGCCATGCAGTCCATTGTTTATTTTTATTATTACTCTGTATTCGTTAATTTATCCGTAAATTGCAAACTTTTACACTGTAATATTTGTATCACTATTGCGTAACATTTTGGTGAGCAATGGCTACCAAAATTATATAAAGTACAGTGTTTTACCTGATACAGTATTTTCAATAAAAAAGCACTATCACCAACAAATGATGCTATCACAGCGAATGCGAGACTGAGACTGAAATGTCACCCTTTATCTCTGCTGAGAGACGTGTCGCATGACTCATTACCCCGTGTGTACAGGGTCTTAGGTCGGCATTAATGGTTTGACGTCTGAGATTCAGATTGAGTTCTAGGTCACTTTTTTTCAAACCGGTTGGTTTCACTCTTAAGAAATTTGTGTTCTAATGAGTTCAAAAACTGAGGTACCACTGTAAAGTAAATTAATGTTTAAGTATTTACCAATAAATGTATATTAAAAGATGCCGTCCTGGTAGACAAACTCCACCATTCATATCTATCCATCCATCCATCCATTTTCCAACCCGCTTATCCTACTGGGTTGTGGGGGGGGGGTCTGGAGCCTATCCCAGAAGCAATGGGCGTGAGTCAACCCTGGACCGGGGGGGATATGGGGGCAGCCCATCACAGGGCACATGCACACCAATGGGCACCAATGACCTCCAATTAACCTCAGCATGTCTTTGGACTGTGGGGGGAAACCAGAGTACCTGGAGGAAACCCCACGATGACAAGGGGAGAACATGTAAACTCCACAGACATGAAACCAAGGCAGACACTTGAACCCAGGTCCCAGAGGTGTGAGGCACCACCATGCCACCCCGCCATTCATGTACTGTATGTGGATAAATTGCAGATCAGACACATGCTACAAGCACCATGAAAGTCATGCTCCCCTGACGTGCCCAGGCCGCATGATTCAGCTCCTTGGCGCCAACGAGCGTCTCTACAGGGCTGCAACTCTGGCACGCGACGACAATGACAGATGTGTTGACTGAGGGCACTGGGTGGCCTGCCAGCCAGCTGGACCCACTTTCTCCGTGGGGGGGGGGCGGGGCGACCCACGGCAGCATGATGCGCTGCCAGACTGGGGTTTTTGTGACCACCAGTGCCTCCAAATTTGCTGAATTCCTGGAACCTGAGGATAAGCATAATGACTCAAATGCTAATTCAATTGATTTGGGATCAAAGTTTTAATTTGACTTAAGATCACATAAATAACATTAGTTCATATATTATACCATTTTATATATTTCCCCTTTGATTTACATTCTTTTTTATGGCTAAAATTCACACAACTATGAAAGCAGAGTGTTATTTATACACAGCTAATTTGAATATGTCATAATAGAGATTGAAACGCAACAGGAGAGGGGAGCATTGGTTTCAACAGCCTTTTTTTCGGGAGGATCAGGAAACACAAACAAATGCATAATTACTATTACTTCCATGACTAACAGTTTACTACAGTTTTAAATGGCATCTGAAAGCTCCTTAGCCTGTAACACAAAATAAAGCACGACAAACTGTAGAAATCTGATATGTACGAACTCAAAAGTTTTAATAATTTTGAATGTTAGTATAAAACGTTATGAAATGTACAATATGCACTTGGTTTTGAATCAAACTGTCATGCAGTAAGCCAGTACAGTGTACTGGGACAAATCAGTTCAGAAATTAGCAGTTATGCAAGTTCACTTTTTTCCCCTTTTTCATTTTTTTCCTACATAAGCATCATCTTTTGAAACACCAGAAACCATAAACATAATGTATGAAGGATCCTGTTCTCCTTGGCCATTGTTTTATGGTCCTCTTGCCTGCTGCCTGGCACGCTATGTGCTGGGCTAGCTACATGAGCGCATCGTACTGCGACGCCCTTCCCCGACTCTGACTCGTAATCCGCGGCACCGCCCTGCTCTCCTGAGAGCAGTGTGCGGCCAGTAGCCCTTCCATTCGTTTTCACTAAAGTGAAGGGGGCGGGGCACACGCCGGCAAAACAAGACGCGTACATCCTGCATCAAAAAAAAGGTTAAACCTGCCGATACGAGAAAATATCACCGACATCAGCCTGACGCCCCACACTCACCGGCGATGATATTTTCCAGCCCTGGCAAAATATATCGAGGAATGACGTGCAACCAAACAGCTGCAATTGCGTTTTTTTTAACTATACATACACCTTGTGCCTACTCTCATACTGAATTTGATTGTCTGATTATTGTGTAGTAAACGCATCTCATAAAAGCGTCTCACAAAAAGCTGAGACTAAAATATCACCGATGTATAAATGGAAAGACAGCGGATGGCTTGATGGAGATAATCCCGACATGGACTGAAGACATAATATTGCTGTGGAGGTCTCTTATTTGCAGAAAAGAAGGGAGAGAGGGATTGCAGAATGGCTCATATGGAAGACAGACCATTTCAGATCGAGTGGGGAAGGATGAGGATTGATGTGGTGACTGAGAGCCTGTTTTGAAGGGCTGCCCAGCTAATTAGCAGGTTTCAGTGAAGGACAAACAGTAACTATGCCGTACTGGGGATGTACGCTGAGTGGCAGCTCACGCCCCACTGGGAAAAAGTGACTGGTGTAGGGCAATGTCTAAACCAAAGGGGAGCGCTGATCTTTCAGTAAATTAAATCCGCATAATGAAGTTGACTAGGAAACATATTGGAGTCTGCAGTATATTGGCAGCAGTTTTACCAGATCATGCTTGTGTTTATGGTACAATCATATTTTTCATTAAAATAAGGAACTAAGGGGAGGAATTAAAAAAAAAAAAAAACATGCATTGATGTCTAGACTCCAAATTAAACTGTTCTTGTCCACTTCTTTTGACTCACTTAAAGTAGCAGTAGCATGATATGCCTTTCTCTATGCAAGATAAATCCTCTATATACTGCTATGCTTGACAAATTCAACCAATTCCCATGTTTTTTTTTTTGCCTTTTTACATGTTGGGGAAATGAAAGATTTCTGAAAAGTGCATTATAAATACATTAAAATAGACAAATCAAACAGACTTATTATTCATAAATATCATACATTTTTTCGTCTTTAAAATGATCAGTAATTTCTTATTTTACAAGACTTAGTAGTCACATTACGCAAACAAAAAAAAAAAAAATCGTTATCTGTAATCTGAGCTTTTAAAAGCAACAGGTCTCCTTAAGCTGAAGTGAAGTCCAGGGGAAGTAAAGGTGGAAAAGGACAATGAAAT
>JABFDZ020000002.1:23345397-23360685 GCA_019775955.2 Pollimyrus isidori
CCCCCCCCCCCCCCCCCCCCCCCCCCCCCCCCCCCCCCCCCCCCCCCCCCCCCCCCCCCCCCCCCCCCCCATATGTTATCCCTGCCCCCATGGGTCACAGTGGGGATCATGAGAGCCCAGGTCCCAAGAAGAGGTCAGATCTTCAGCTGCCTCCTCAATGCTCTGAAGCAGAAGCCCATACTTCAGCTCCATCCGTGCCCCAAAGTCACCGTGAGACACTGGATTCTATTTGTGGCACAATGCAACTCTGTTATTAGCTGAAGGATCTCTTTGAAGGATACATGCTCCCGCATTACATACGAAATGGTTTATCATCTACACTAGGTGCCACACAATTATGCAAAAGGGTTTGTGAGTTCATGATGCATGTTCATGATTAAGTCTTACTTTGCCAGGATGTTGATGACAGTTATTGGCGTCATCTGTGAGAACTTCATTGATTGCTGAACCTGAGTAGACTAAACATTTGTAATACTTTTGCATTCTCACACAAAAATCATAGATGTAAAACATCAATTTTTCCTACTTAATGTTTCTTCCATCTGTCTAGTATTAAATTAGAATCTCTGTATTGTTAATATGGTTTACAATAAGTGTTTACAGACAAGGTGCATTATTTTTTTATCTGTCCTCATGCAGGGGACAAGTGTAACGCCCGTTATTTATTATTTAAACAAATCTGTAGTACAATGTAGTGAATTCTTTATAACATTATTTAGTATTTTTTCATTTTAGTGGACCAAAGCTTCTTTGAAAATCAGTCACAAGCATTTGACTGGAGTATTTTTCTAGGATATTATAGGTATATTATTGGTTAACTAGATATTTACAGATAAAAAAGCACTTTACAGTACATAACATGTTTAAAATACACAATGTTAAAATAATTACTGAATACAAGAGCGACATAATTTTTCAGGACTAGGTTGTGTCTGATGCGTTTTCAAAGCGAGTACAATTGCAACACTGGGTTACTGCTGTCCCCCACTTGCATGTTTGTCTAAAAATCTCAAAAACGCTACATACCTTTCAAAACCCAGCTTGAAGTAACCAAAACACTGATTATGACAGCTAACATGTTTAACCACACTTCGGGTATGATCAAAGGGCCTTTCATAAGGAAAGCAAGGTCGAAAAACTAATCCATAATAAAAAAAACTTGTGCAATATCTTCAAACTGGAGCTATGGATCTTGTTCAAAATCCGTACACTCAGAGGGGATGATGTCTTATTTGCACAGTTGTGATATGGCACGTCCACATTTTCTTTGCAAAGGAAACATTTAATGCTACAATCGTCCCGGTGTTATAGCCATATGTATTTTTTCCCCACAATCATGTTGCGCCATGGTAAAGCAGAAATGACTGCTTACATGATGCAGAAAACAGTAATTAAGAACATCAGCAATGGGGAAAATCAACACTTGAAATTTCTAAGATGAATGGCAGAGACCACTGGGCTATAAAGAAACATCTAGCAGAATAAAACGCAAACAGATAATGGTACAATAAGAGGAAAATTATGGTTGTTTTGCATAGTAAATTCTTCCTCATTAAGCATTTTCTAACAAAAAAGCCTTTAACCAATAGCAAAGAGATATTTAACAAGGCTGGTGCTGCTACTCCGCCACCCTGGAAAATTTCTACATCCGATTTGATATCTGTTGATGGGCAGTTAAAGAGTAAAGTATGTAGAATGTGCCCAGAATTATGGCGAAGTTGTATTGTCCATGGACTGACCTGACTGACAGACCTTATCCTCTGAGATGGAAATGGTGATGTGATGTTTTGGGCTGGAATAACTGGTGTCCAGCTGATTGGTCCAGCAGGTGTGAATTTGAGAGCAAACGCTTATAATAAATTTCTGAAAAGCAACTTTGTGCCATGATGGACAAGTAATCCTTTGGCATTAAGATAAAACATGATATTTATGCATAACAATGCGCCATCGCATGCTGCCAAGAAAACAGAAGAGTACTTAATGATATTGGGCTTCAGACATGACCATGATAGGGTAGCCAGGATCTTCACCCAAGCTGAATTCCACAGAGTACCTATGCAGCCTCATCATACAGCAACACAGTTATGGTTCTGGATATTTTCTTCAAAGGACGAACTGTGCAATGTTATTCTAGCATAAGCAAGCAGTATGAAACCTGCATAAATTCAGGATCTAACCAAGTTAGTGGATCAAAACTCATCTTAGTCATATCTGTAACAAACAAACAAGGGCGGCTATAAAAGAATCATTAAAACACCTTCGTTTTCAGTTTTAAATAAACAAGTTTCTGTGCTTCTGTAACAGCCACCTTCATAACACTAATTTTGTCATTGTTAATATATAGATTTGCGTAACAGCATGAGGAAAAAGTGCATATTTTGGTAGATCATAAAAATCCCTCCAAATATTGCATAACATGTGGCATGCTTCGGACCACCTATTTGTAGATAAATTATGAATATTTGCTGCCATTTTAACTACTGAATACTGAAATATTTGAGATAATTAATGTTTTATATAATGTATATTAGGTGATTAAATCCACACTATCAGGTTTTTTTTAAGCACATACAAAAGTGCTATTTTATACAAAAAAAATCAGAATTATAGCAAGACTTTCAATCTGCAGCTGGCAAACTAAGGAAACAGGGATGGCTGTTGCTAAAAGAGAAGCTATTGAACTGCCCAGGTGTGAAGATCTGCAGGGCAAGGACTTCTGGACCTTCTTAAGGGGAGTAGCCCATTGAAGCGGGGCTGCAGACAGCGCGACGTGGAGAGAAGCGGGTGTCAGGGCCTCGTGGCGGTGGGAAGATGGCGTAAGGCTTTCACCCCTGCCAGTGTGTGGCTGCTCTCTACTGGATACAGCTAGTCGGGTTTCACCCCTACACCCAGTAATCCGCTTTACCTCCCATTATCTGCTATAAAAGCACCAGGCAACAGACCTCGACTTTAAAGGACATGCTACTGCTGGCTTTTAGGGGTTGTCCACCAAACCCCACCCGCCTACCAAGCCTGGGAAGCACGGTTAGATTTATTCTTTTTGATTCTTTCTTCCAAAGCAACCTACAGTATAGGGGTTACAATTTATAACTGCTTCCTGGGGCGCAAACCAACAACCTTTGTGTTAGCACAATTCCGTAGCAGTTGAGCTACAGGAGTGAAACCTACATCTGCCCGGCCTGCACGCTACACCAGACGACGGGTTCGACGAAGAGACCACTCACTGTTGGTCTTGAGCCGTGCCGGCTCACTGTTGCGGCTGCCTGCTTGGTTGATGGCCTTGACGAAGAAGACGTAGCGGGTTCCGCTCTGCAGCCCATGCACCGTGTAATGGTTCTGCTTGATGTTGGGCACGATCATCCAGCTGTCCACCGAGTTATACAGACCTGGGGATGGATGGACAGAGGTCAGGGTGAGACGGAAGCCCTTCTGGCTTCCTCTGTTGTTATCTTCCTCTTTTGCAGGAAGGTGAAAGCCAGAGGGAGAGTCATCCGACGTGGAGCACAGTTGCTGCCGTGGGCGAGTTCATCTGATAACTTGGAACAACGCGTCGAGATAAAAAAAATCAAAACTGGCATCTGCTGGAGTCTCCATCTCTCAAGGGACCATGGCTCCTTGTACAGCTGCTGTGGGTATCAGGAGTTCTATAACAGGATAGGCAGAGCTTTCACCAGCAGATATTATGTAATGTGGTAATCACAGAGTCGTGCAGAGTCGAGCAGACTGAATCCTGCCTGGGTTGTCTACATAACCAGCGAGTGCCTGAAGACGGTAAATATGCTTCTACGCTTCTAAAACTTATAGTGTCTCCAATGGCAACAGCCCTCATGAGGAGCATAACCCCAAATATGCTTTCCAGCTGAACCATGAAGGATTTGCACAAAATTGTGGGACAGACTACCTCTGTATGGGGTGACAGTCATCCTCACCGCTGGAGCAGTAAGAGATATTAATGGCAGCGAGAATGGAAACCAGGTTAAGGTTTAAAATAAAATGTGTCAGCGGTACTTAGGCCAGTCCAGTCTCCATGCCACACCTCAAGGACACTTCATCCATTAATGAAACACCAACCATGACATGATTTTTCAGACACGATTCAGGCAGTGACCAACTTCGGCTACGTTGTCGCTGGCAAAAAAAAAAAAAAATACATAACAACAAAGAATCAAAAAAAAGATGCATAAAGGACTTTAATGTCTCTTTCGGCATCAACAGTTACTGAATTATTGAGTAGCAAGACAGCAACATGTAACAGTAAAAATCTGAGTGCCTGCTCGTGAATATAAATAGCAGCGGGGGGGTATATATCGCATGGCAGAAAGGGAACCTCGAACGCATTTTAAATATTAAAACTAATTTCAAATGGAAGATAAACTGTGGCTGTGCGCTTTGGAGAGATTGTAGGAGAATGTCTTCAAATTTTAGGCGACAACCCAGAACCATGAAGGGAAACTGATTTTTTCTTTTTTGTTTTTTACAGAAAGATATTCAGTAACCCATCAGACCATTAATGGTTTAACAGGCATTGGGACAGCATGGCTCTGCGCTGGATAACAGGATGGTCATTGATACTGCTTTGTTCCTACTTATTTATGGCTGGAAGGTGACTGGATGGTTGAGATGCCCCTGGGATCAACGTCTGAGTGAGATAATGGGGAAGAGGGAGCGGCAAAGGCTCCTCCTGAGAGGCGCATGGGAGCCGGTCAGAGCTCGCCTACACCACTGACACGACGGCGAACCCGGCCACGTCGATAACGGGCATTGTGGGTAAACAGGATCAATTGTCTAATCACTGAACGTGATATCGATCGCGATTTAGAAGGCTTAGCCTTTATTTTAACTGTATATTCAAAGAGGACGGGAGAGCTTGAATATTTAAAGAAGGACAATACGAGAGGTGAAATAACATGCGAGGAATTAAGAGAAATTAACCAAACCGCAAGACTGGGTAGGATCATTATAAGCTGGATTACAGGGGTGCACAAAGAAATCATGCCAAAGGCCATGTGCTTGTTGAATCAAGAGGCGCATTTTCATGGCGAGATTCAACTCAAAATTCCCAAACGCAACCCTAATGCTCCCCTGGGCACAGAACTAAGAAGCCCCTGCTGTGTGGACAGATGCTTTGGTCAAGGGACAGCAGCTGCCACTTTGACTCTACCAAAAACCGTCCTGAAAATGCAGCAGAAAGCGGAGCTCTCTGGCGCCTCCAGGTGTGAGAATCGCTCATGGCGCTCTCCTGTTCTTTTAATTAGCCCCAGAGGATGGTCGTGTCTGTGCAAGCCAACTGTTTAATTGGACACAGTTGATCCAAAAGTCGGCATGGGCCAAGACCCGTATCAGAATTTTATTGAGCTATACGAGTCACTGACTACACATTCACAGGGTGCTTTTAAAACCGACGACTTTTAATATCCAAGATCAATCAACTTCACGAAACAGTAGGAACTTTCAAAGTCAGCGAACGCATTTGCAGGTCTTGCAGGGAAGCAGATCCCGCCCAGGCCCTGATGAAGTCATGTTGCTTCCAAACAGGTATTTTTTGCATCCGTTGCATTCAGCTACCTTTTCTCCTGAAAGACGAACTCGGCTCTGTGGGCTTGTGGATGCAAAGAAACTGGTATACATCGCCCCCCCGCACCCCTGGGAGAGGAAAGATATGCCGCAGATAACTTACTAGTGAGAAGCGTTTAAGTGATTCTGTCCAAAGAGCAATAGCAGAAATTCAGCGGTGGGGATAAATGCGTTTCTCTCCTGCGCCGCTTCACCTCCCTTGAGGGCCTGACATGCCATTACTGCTATGCGTCTGGGCCCCCGGCTCTGCCAGCGCGATGCTGGACCTGGTGGTGCCGCACTGAGAAAGCCAGTGAAGAACTGAGGGGGGATGCTTTTCATCCAGGAGAAACTATAATCCGCTGTTGTCCTGCCAGGAGAGCTAATTTTTTTTTCTCCCCAGAAAAAAACAGCCCCCCAACTCTGAGTCCAGGACGGACATACCAACCATTCTGGCACTTTCTGATAAAGAGATATATGAAATACGAAATATAAAAAGCTAAAACTCTAAACTTCCAGTGTTAGTTAGCTGGAGTGATTTAGAAGGAAGTCTAAAATGCCACGCTATTATTTTGTGACCTTGTACTGACAGAAAGACAACTATAGTTGTGACCCCACCCCCCCCCAGAATAAAACAAAACGCTGACAGTATTAGTATTCTAGATATTACTGAATGGTATGGACAAGCCTTTCACCAACATAAGCTTGCTATTATCATTGGCTTTGCATTCACAGTAACCCACAATACTACTGCAAAGTTCATCACTGCTTCTTTTATAGCTGCCCATTGTTCGACAGAAATAAAGGTGCATTGACCCCAACTGCAAAGGTAGCTAAATAACAGGCGTAACCGACACCATCCGGTTGAATGTCGGGTTTAAGTGCTTTGCCTGGTTCCCCTTTCAATGACACGCTGAGGTTGTGCTGGTTTCAGGTTTCCACAAGGTCTGCGGCCTCTGAAAGTACTTCCCAAAAATCCACAAACGTGATCCGCGAATGAATTCCATGTATGCGGATATGTAATCGAAGGGATTCCTTCAAGATACTAATTTACAGATTCCACAGCAACTATAGATAGTAGCTGCGTACAGGTAAGCTGTTTGCCTGCATTACAGTGTGTGCGGCATCCCTCTCCCAGAATCCTCAGCGAGAGTCACTCACTGATGAAGTTGGCCTGGCCCGTGTAGATGGTGTATTGCAGCTCGTAGGAGATGACGCTGAACTCATCCTCGGAAGACCAGTGGACAGTGATGGTGTCATGAGAGGCTGTGCAGAGCTCGTCCCGTATGGCAGGGGGGTTCGGAGCTGCTCCGTGATGGATTGTGTGGGGAGAGAGATAATTAGTCGAGGCTGGACAGCAAGTGGGCAGAGGTTTGCTTCAAATGAATTCATGAGACAGACACCTTCCTCTGAATATATTAGCATTTTTTTTTCCAGGAAAGCAAATGCCTCTGTCAGCATCTAAGCAAATTTCCCAAGGTAATACACGCATGCTCTTTAAAATAAATTACATTACTACAAATACTCCCTGCCTAATCAATATCTGTGTTCATTAAATTGCAAATTGTATCTTAAATCTCACATTAAAAAGTCATGCAGGCACCCTCACCTGTTAAGTAATCCAGGCCTTCCAGGATCTTCTTCTCCCTGGAGAAATCCAGAGCAAAAGTGTCGAAGGCGTCATTGAGGTTGACGTCTGGGATCAAGACCTGGGAAGATGCCGTTGCCATCGCGACCCTAAAAGAGGCCACAGAGTGAGGATCGTCGAAGCGGACGGACAAAGGAAGCCTGGATCTGGCATTCACTCTCTCCAAAATCTAAGCAGTCCAGCTTCAGCAAAGTTTGAGCCAGGACATCGGTTCCATTTCTCTTTGGCTCCACACGATTCGGACGCAGAGGAACACAGACGGCAGGGGTGACGCGTGCTGACCTCTCGGCGACGCTCCTGGCGGTCTGCAGGAAGCGGGCGTGGTCGTTCTCCTTCAGGCTGTGCTCGGCCTGCGTTATCAGGGCGCTGGAGCGCTCCAGGCACTGCCGGCAGTTGGCGATCTGCTGTGCCAGCTTGCGCAGTTTCATCACCTAGAAGCAGACAGCGGAGCAGGATTCAAGGGGAGGTAGGAGGTCTGGAGGAGGATGCAGGAGCCCAGGGTCTGGATGGTGGGGGAAGGCTGGCAATTATCATCACAAGCAGAAGGGTGCGTCAGGATACAGACCAGCAATAAATCATGACACTCGATGCATGTGGTTTTAGGGTGGGGGAGATTTTAATCAAAGAGCAACAAACTTTAAAAAGTGCCATTTTTTCAAAAGACTCTTTCCAGCTATATTACATTTGTAGCATACACGCACGGCGCATCTCATTTCAGAGGAAAATCTGATCTGATTTTCTTTTCAGCTGACCTCTTGTGAGCTGTTTCCACATCGATAATGGAAGTGCAAACTTCCCATCGTTGATCTTAAAACAGCAATGAAAAGCAGCAACATGAATTAATCTCAGACCAGATCTCAGGGGAATACAGAAGCATGCAGCCAAACTCTATCTGCCTTGCATGTTCGACTCAAGCATTAGTGAAGAATCACTGTTATGCTGCAGTTTCAGACTTGTCTTCGGAATTTATGGTCCTGTTGATTAATCATCTGCAATCCATAAACCGAAGATGACACGGGGATTTGTAAAGACGATTTTCTCTAGGGACTAAATTAAAGGGTTGATGGCTAATCTAGTTATATTCATTTTATTTTCTAAAGAAAATCAGAGACGTCTCTTGCTACTCATACCAAAACCAACGCATTTTGCAGACATATTCCATTCCAGCTGATTACAAAGTATAAAGAAATATAAAAATACAATTTAACTGAAAAAACAAAACATTTTCTTAATAGTTTAGAGCAGTCAAATATTGCTACACAGAACATCTGGCCTTAAGAGGACATTGGGGACTTCCCAGATGTGATTAGAGCTATGAGATTCTACAAAAACTGCACATATTCTGATAGCACATGTGGTTACTGTTAGACATACTGCAGTTACTGTAACGACAGATTCTCTCTTGGGTCATTCATTTCACATCTGTGACTTCATAATTGTCTGAGCTCAGTAAGGATCAGTCTGGCAGCCTTGAGTGGTTTGGTAGAGCCAATAAAACCAGTGATCCCAGCACACAACCAGTGCCACTATCCCAATATGACCGTTCATTCCACTGACCGCATCACGAGCAACTGCCTGGTCCTAGGTTCATTTTCTTGGGCTGCAATTTTGGACAGCATTTGGATTTATCTAATGCTGGAAGTCCATAAGAAATTAAACCACTGTTATGGAAACTTTCTTCATTTTATTTTAAACAGCTCTTCTGACATGAATGTATCTAAAAATATGCAATCTGGCAAGAAAGAATCCAGCAGACCAGCCTGGTTTTTCTCCTTCGCTCTCTTGGTGAGCTCAGATGACATAAGCCGCATTAATACTGATGGATTACAGAATTTCTAATGGGACTGTTTTGCTCCTTTAAAATGTTTGGAAGTTGTCGCCTCGCACATCATCTGGCGAAGTTAAAGCTGACATGGAAATCTGTGTCTTCTGTGCCACGGATTAGTGAGAAGGAGGAAGCCGCCGGGAGTCGATTCAATAGCCAGCTGCTCCGTGTCCTGTAAGGTAGGTCCACGGGTTCTGGGCTGGAAGATGCATGCGGACTCCTTCACATGAGGGGGGTGGTGAGGGTGTCAGTGCTCCACCGCCCGACTGCAGCCGCCTTCCCCTGTTTGTGGCGAAGAAGATTATCGATGACGGGGACGGTCCCGGTGGACGGTGGGCTGGGAAGCTTGTGAAGTTGGGCCACGTGGACGGGGCTGATTTCACGGCGCGTCGGGGCAGAGCTTCGTGGGGCCCTTGGGCGCATAATCGCATCGGTTCTGCTGCAGAGCAGCCGCCTCCCTCACCCGGTCCACCCTTCTGGCATCTTCCAACTCCATGGACTTGAAGAGAGTTCCATACTGGTGGAGATGCAACTTAATAATATAAAGGCAAAGGACTATTTATAAAGGGAAGAATGAACTCCCCCCCCATGCTCCTGCTCCATAGTGGTCTGTCCATACGTGCAAAGTAGGGGAGGGGGGTGGGTGATCACGGGCCGCCCCACACCTCCAGGGGGCCAACAGCATGTCCCGCGAACAAGCGGCGGGCGAGAGGACCCGGCCAAGCTCACCCGAGCTGCGAATCTTCGCACGCCACTGTCATGCGCAAACTCACCACGCCGACGCTTACGGCGCCAGGCTAAACATCAGCCGCTTTTATCGGCGGCTGACAGAGCGCGGCGAGAGACGTCGACGGCGTCCCCTCCCCCGCCGCAGCCGGAGCGGCAGGCACCGCGCGTCCAGGATTAACAGCCGTCCCACGTGTCATCCCTCAGCTCGAGACATCCCAGACAAAAGGAGCTTCTTATTTACACGACTGCGACTCCCGGGCGCCTTGGTAACGGGCGAGTCTCAGCGCCGCTGACCCACTCTAACCTTGGACTCCTTGATCTTCACGGCAATGACCTGCTTCCTCTGCCGGATGATCTCCACCAGCTCCTCACACTCCTCCACTAGCTTGGCTTCGTGCATGGCAGTGTTCACCTGCGGACAGACAGCACCGTTAACACCCCCTTCCCACCGAGAACCAAAACACGCACCGGCAAAGAGATGCAATCCACCCGCTCGCTCATTTCGAATATTACATTTCGCGTTCGGCTCTGTGGGCGAAAAAATAAAATCCCTCGATCGAAAAATGATGGAAAGAACGATTTGTCTTTTAGGCAACGTGGACACATTTTGCTGTGTGTGTATTTATTGGGTTTTCTTTACCAGAAGAGATATTTTCCACACGCAGAAAAACATATGAAAACAAAGAAACACACAGCTCTGTGTCTTGCCACCTCCGGTCTCCTCCACTGATGCTTGTGCCATCCTTGGCTGAGATAGATGTGCACAAAAAAAGAAAAAATGTTGATCGATCAGGACTGATCCAAGAGAATAATAAAATGCACACTGCAGAACATTGCTGCCCATTTGACATCAGTGCTCTTGGCCTAAGATCCAAACTTCTTCCAATGCATGTTGAGTATTTCGCGCACTGACTCATTTTGCTCTTGCCACTTTATTAATGCAGAAGCGATTAATGTAGCGCCAGAGACAAATAACACTGGCCAGCATATTGCTGTTGCTGTGGTATAGAAGGTGGGTTAGATGCAGTAAAATGTGATCGTTGGGACAAAGCGATTCTGATAGCTTCAGATGGATAGTATCCGTCCTTGCTAGACCACAATCAGCTGACGCTGATGACACCGGACATCTGCTTAGCACTGTTTCCCAATCCAGTCCTCAGGGACCCCGAGATGGTCCATATTTTTGCTCCCTCCCAGCTTCACGTCAGACAGTCCACATCCCGGACTGGGTTGGTGGACACTGCCTTTACGAGTCTGACAGCTGTACAGAGCCGTGCCGCTTGCCATTCCGAGTCACACGTCACCCCGGATAAGGCTTCCCATGCTGCCTCCTGTCCCCATAGATGTGATTCATAGTGACCCCTAAAACATATGGTGCAGTCACTCGGCAGTTTGTCTCGGACGAGGCAGATTGCCAGGTGTATTAATGTTTTATTGTACAATTTGGAGAAACGGATCACCCCCTCTGTTCCCCCGACAAAGCGATCTTGTGTGCTTATTACACTTTGACTGCGAACCACGGCTGGTCTGGTGGTGGAAAATCCCTAATGAAAACTCAGACGATGAAGTGGCCTACTAGGAGAGTTAAAGTCCTAACACAACTCGGGGACAAACCGAAATAAAGAAAAATGTAATACATTATACAATGATGTCATAATGCAACAACAGCATTTAAACAATTAGTATGTATCATATATGCAACATAAAATACATATTCTAAACCATGTGCCAAGAGAAGAGCAGAAGCCTTGCTGATTCTGGAAAATGAGCTTTGGTCATCTGGTACAGATTTACAGTACAGCGTAATTAGAATGACCCAGCTCATGGGCCATAACCCTGCCAAATGGTTTATTTCCTTGACTTTTGGGCTGCCGTCTCTGAAGTAGTAATATGACTTTTAGCCCTGACTGCTCCCTGTAACAGTAATCTTCACAAATTATGACTGGTCTAAGGGTGTTTGAGTATGTCATGTTTTACTAATGAGCTTTTTAAATGAAATACTGCACAAAAAAAGAAAAAAAAAAATCTGCGTGTCACAGAAATTCGCTGAGAGGTTAATTTCTGTTTTGTCTGAAATAAATCTCTCTAAATCGTAAATTCTCTGGATGCAGAAACTGGAATAAAAGACTTACAAAGTAAAAAGGACCAGAAATAAATCCATTAATCATTTACTTAACAGGGTGACATTTTGGAAAATCATCAAATGGTAACTATATATACACAAGGAAAACAGTGTACAGTGCTGAGTTGGCAGGTGTGTACTCAAACACAGCAGCCGGCGACTGTGATGCGCGATTCCATTGCCATGGCGACGCCTCGTGTTTGCCACAGGGGTTAATAAAGAGAGGCCTGTCTCGAGTTTGACAGCTTGAGGAAGATGCTTAGCTGGCTGTCACGAGCTGCATCGCTTGCATTCCCGGTTCCCGCCGAGAGCAAATGACTTTCGTGAGCCGGCGGCATGCCCTGGCCATGTGTCGGGGGGGAAGACCTCTCCGTGAGGTGCCATCACCACACATTGGGCTCACGTGGCCAGTCGGATGTGCCGCGCTGCTCGGGACGGTGCCGGCCGAAGGAGTCTGGGATTATGCTCTCCTAAAATAGCTGGGAACACATTTAATACTCCCAGTGACCTAAGCATTCTAAAGTTCAAACAGGAAGACAAAAGTGTCATGATATAAAACTCAGTAAAATCATAAAAGTGTTTAATTGAATGCAAAAATCTTCAGTAAGTGTTATAGCTTCAGGGAAACTGGTGCAGCTGATGTTGAAACACTCTCCATAATGTTTCTGTTAAATCAACCAGAGGGCTTCTCCCCAAACCAGTGGGGGAGAACACACACACAAAAACACACACACACACACACACACACACACACACACACACACACACACACACACACACACACACACACACACACAGCCGATTGATATCCAGAAAGTACCCAGCTTTAATACCATAGACATGAAGCCGTAATGCAAAATGTATGAAACGTTGTAGACCTGCGGGGAGAGATCAAGTATAGCATTAATATTAACCATTTTAAAACGCCAAGCAGATGTTCCCCAGTGTAATATGGTAGGCAGGACACTAAATTACAATGGCGTCACAGTCGGATAAGGACCTATATCCCATCACACAGCTCCCCTTGCGAGCTCAGAGGAACTGACCTGCATTATCAAGCACTGTCAGATGACTCCAGATCATCTCACAGATGTTAATATTTTACGTTGTCTACGAAATAAAGACGTGGACGAGAACAGCTGCGAGTACAGAAAAATGTTTCTTTTGTTAATTTTCTGGAACAGGTTTGCTCTACAGTATGGGATAAATAATTTATACGATGAATAAAATATCAGGACTTACTATGCGGGGAAGTACAAAAGACATTTTCATTGGTTTCATCCATCTGTAGTTAGAAAACTACTTATCATTATGGATTTCATTATTTGCATGAATATCTTTCTATAATAGTTTTTTTTTTTAAAAAAAAGCTCTATAAGGCAGCAAGGGGAAGATTTAAAAGGTAATTTTAATTTCCCACATTTTTGTGATCAGAGAAAAAAAAAGCATTCCACTGAATAATAATAAATAAAAATATGTGGATGAATGGTAATGGGCTGGCAGTGTGGTCAGCCAGAGCGCCACCCGCACAGGGCTGCTGTGATGCTATGGATAATTATACAGGCAGGTTTAAAAGCGGAGGCAGGAGCGAGGTACCGGCATGGAGCGCAAGGCGGTATTGTTCAAACCGGCCGTTTGCTCATTAAGAAGCAGAACAGGAACGCACCCAGAGACGCCGAACTTCTGCTCAAAGTCAAATTTTTCTAACAAGGGGGATGAGTGTAACATCCCCACCCCCCCTTGCCTGAAGTTATTGTGGAAATATTAATCCGAGCGGTGAATCATCACTCGAGAACGTCTGCACAAGCTGGGCTCCGTTCCCCGGATAAGACATGACTTGCGGTCCTTGGTTATGGGGAAAGTGTTTACCTCCGGGCGTCTCGCACAGGAAGCTGTTTAGACTAACAGTCACAAGTGCATCAGCGTTCCGTGTGCGTGTGACGACAGTCAAAACACAAGGGCTGCAAAAATAAATAAATAAACCGCAGCTCAACCGACAAGACCTGTTGGCATGTTCATAGGGACAGTGTGTGGCCCAGCGGGTCGGGAGGCTGACCACAAGGCCGCAAGTCCAAATCCCAGGGTTGGCAAAACCATTTTACCGCTTGGCCCCTGATCGAGGCGTTTAGCTCCTAATTGCTCCAAGGACTGTCTGACCCTGTTTTCCCAAAAAAACACAAAATAAAAAATGTCTGTTAAGCAAATAAAAAATACACTCTAGCTATTACTCCAAATGTGCAATAATAACGATTATCGCTATTATACTAATAATACAAAAGCAGAAAATGGCCTGAGGTCAGAAAGGCACACGTCTCTTTTCCCAACGAAGCCTTTCGAGTCCCAGTAATGCAGAAGAGGGAGTCGCCTGCCTGCGGCCTGTGAAAGAGGCCAGTGCTGATGAAGCCAACAGCTAACACACACACACTGATGAATCTTTCATTAGCTGGACAAGCCGGACAAACTAGATTTGCAATTCGGCCATGTTCTGATTAGCGGAGCAGGGCCCCGGGTCCGACAAGTTGTGTGGAGTGGGCCAGGCCGGCACCGGATCCGTGCCGCGCGTTAGCGCATCGCTAATGACACCCCCAGGGCGGTGCTCCAGGAACGGGCCGAAGCCAGGAACGGGGTCCAGCACGGGCGCTCGGACATAGACACACACACACACACCCGGGGCGACAGACTTCGATCCGCTAGCTGGAAGAGTTTCAATCGGACCCTGAATAAACAGCATTGTTATATAAACTCCTATTTTCACCAAAAAAAAAAAATTATATCACAAGCGAGGATGAACATGTACAGCCTGAATTGTGCAGCATAAGAATAAAGGTATATTAGGAAAGACATACAGAATAAGAACTTCGTCATGGCAACAGACAATATTCCTGATTAACCTCGTTTCTAGAAGTCATTTCTGGGGTAGAAGTTACATTTTTAATAAGCGTCAACATCTTTAAAATCCACATCCCCAGAGGGGACACAGAGACATGAATAAAGAGCTGAGATAATGAGAGAATGAATGAAGGCCTTCTAAAGAGGAGCGTGATGAAAGCGAGAGGAGCGGCCGGCGGCCTTGGAAGCTGCAACCTCACCTCCACCTGTTGGCAGATCTGGATGAGCTTGGCCATCTGGTTCTCCAGCTCACTGTTCCTCTTCACCAGGTTGGTCAGGTTGTTCTCCAGAGTTTGCTGCCAAGGAAGGAGCGAGGGGACACAGTTAGATGGGGAATTAAACTCTGCCCCCAGTGACTCCCTGCTACTTAGCACGGTAATCTGAAACTAAGACGCTGAGATGAGATTTGTGTTGATGGGGCAAGGAATGGGAATATGTGATGGTGATTGTGGACTTATTGCTCGAAAGCGAGGGGGGGGGGGGGGGGGGTTTTTACGTTGTGGATGCCACACACACCGATTA